>JARYGA010057266.1:0-43263 GCA_030545235.1 Helianthus tuberosus | reverse complement strand
AAGCCTCCACCTAGCTTGTCAAGCGTCAAACTATCATCATAATTCGTAAGACGGTTATATTAGTCATCATTAATTATGACTATTCCATCTTACATATTTTCTATCACAAATACTATTCGATCTTATTAATGGTCGGTTTGACTACTAAAAGTCAAACGCCCCTTAGCATATAAATGCACATTCAAGTTCTATCTATCAATTAGTAGCTAACATGATCTTATACACTTAGTTACATGAACATGGCTACCAATTTCATCATAACATTCAAACCCATTTCAATCATGTATGAACAAGTTCCCAAATCACTTAATTTGTTTGAGTGCCTTGTTTCTATTATCAAATATGATGATTTTAAACATAACTTATCATCATCTTTACTATTACATAAAAACCCACTTCCTAGTTTACTTGTTAATCACATACAAGTGATATTACTTCAAGTTCTTCATGATTTCATCATATCTAACAAAACCCACTTCTAGTTACTTATGAACTCTTAACAAAATCTCTAATTTGTTCAAGTAGTTCATTCATATGAATTAGTGTGATGTTTATAAACACCATTAGAACATCAATTTCATCAATTCTACCAAAACCCACTTAGCTCATAATAGGGTAATTATCAAATCCCTAGTTTGACAACAATTTATCAAGATTTCTACTAGGGTTTGTTCCTAAACCAAGATATAATCACAATGTCACTCATAGATTCAACATTCATTCCAAAATTTCGATTATGATTGTTCATCATAATCTCAAAGTATCACCAAAACTGAAAATTCGACATACCTTGTGATCCCCTCGACTAGGTGATCATTAATACGTATTCATGCATTCGATTCTGGCTGGATTCGACCTTCAATTTTGTTGATTTGTTGAAGCTAGGGCTAAAGCTCCATGGGAGCTTTCTCCTGACCTTAACCACGCACGCACACACACACTTGTGTGTGTGTTGTGCTTATTTTTAAGTTTTTAGATTTCAATATCAAGTTACCCGGCTTTGGTCCCTCGTGTTTGGTTAGTTATTAATTAGATCACAACCTAATTATTTTCAATAACATTCCCACTTATTAACTAGGTTTAATATTCCTAGTGAACTTAGCGGGTTCGGGAATATTTATGACTAAGTTTATTTTAGGTCCCGTTAACTCGGGCCTTTTATCCTTTTTATTTCCTTAAAAGCTTTTATTCACCTTTTAGTAAGTATTAGGATTATTTATTTAAGTCCTAATATTCACCGGGTTAAATTTTACCACTAACGGTATTTTCCCCGTCTTTAGTATTAACGGGGTTTAATTACCAAACCCATTTTCGGGGTGTTACAGGCACCCAGCCGTAGCTTACGGCTCTGGGTTGACTTTCTGTGCTGGTTGACTGCCGTAAGCTACGGCTGATAGGCGTAGCTTACGGCTCCGTCTAATCCAAAATGTGTAACTCCTCATTTAATGGCCAATTTGATGGATTTTATGGAGGCTTTTCACTTGTTTTCGGTTATCAATCATTGTGGACGAATTTGTGAGCTATCTTGGAGACTTTTTGGCAACAAGAACACTTCTCAATCATTAGGTTTATTGTTTTTGATCTTGATGAACATTGAAACTTTTGTTAAGATGTTGTTTGAAGCTATGCGTGGCTAAACCCTTTATGATCATCCTAGGTTGAAGGTTTGTTTAAGACGGTTGTGTTTTGATTCCATATTTCTAGAATGATAAACTTTATCTATGTCTTGTTTATCATGGTGTGTGATTGCTTAGTTGTAAATTGTTAATTCTTATGATTTTTTCTAGTTTGAAACCATACGTTCTTGGTGCCGTTGGCAATCGAGATATCATGGGTAAAATTAGGATTGGGTAAGGGTTGATTGGTCATCGGGTAACAACCTCACGTTCTCGGAATCTGAGTACTTCGTTCCCTTTTATCACAATAAGTAATTACACATGAACTATGTCTATGTAGTTCTTTCTAGTGGATGATAACACAATTGTTAAAACAAACCGGAAACTTAGGATGGTCATTCGTCTCCAAATTGTTTACAAACTCAATTTTCATTTCTCAAATTAATTAGTATTCTTAGTTTTTTTTAAAACCAATCCAAACAATCCAACTCTTTGAATTTACTTTTTATTGCCATTAGTTTAATCTTAGTTAACTTAGATACACTTCTAAATAACACACATTCCACAAACTCCCTGTGTTCGATACCCTATTACCGCTATCTATATAGTTGTTTTTGGGATTAAATTTGCGTGACCACGACAATCACGTCAAATTTTGGCGCCGCTGCCGGGGAGTAGTGCGCAACGTGTGTTATTTTCTTTCTTTCTTTTTAAGTTTGTTATTTTTTCCGGTTTACGCTGGGTGTGTTAGTGTGCAGGTATTGACAGGTGCATGCGTACTAGGAGCTCTCACAAGCTATCACCTTTGGCATTTGATCCGGAAATTGAGCGAACGTTAAGAGGAAACAAAATTTTGCTAAGAGAGAATAGAATCAGTGGTTCACCAACAACACCAACTACACCAATTACACCAATTCGATACATGGATCCACCACAACCACCACCCACTACGGGTGAACCTACTTCACCATTCATACCAACATCCACTCAACCTTCACCAAATACCACCATGCCCGGTTCTACTACCGCATTTACTTCACCATTTGATATCCCATCACCCAACACTACATTACCTACCAATACTCAAACTGAACCTACCATTACCTTTAGCCCTGCTTCTACAATTCCACCACTTACCCATTTCTTTCCAGCTTCAGGTCAATCATCATCCACCTATACATTACCACAAGGCTCAACTGTTGTTCATGCTACTTCATCATTTGGAGCACCAAACCAGTCAGGTTTTCAATACTCATCTTTTCCATTTGGGCCATCATCGGGGGGTATAGAAGGAGATGGATATGAAGAAGGATATGAAGAATTCGAGGGTTATGAGGAAGAGGGTTATGCTTATGTGGGTAGTGGAGATCAAGGGGAGTTGACTTATGTACCTGGTCAAACGCAAAGAATGTCAAGTGTTGGTGGGATTCCACAACAACAACTCATACCACAACACATTAGACCAAGGCCACAAGGGGTACAAGTGAAACGTCCTATTCCTTTGCAACAAATTCGGCCACAAAACATACAACCTCAATTCCAAAGGCCGATTCAATATCCACCGATGCCCCAGCAACAATTTCAACAACCAATCGCACCACAAGGGCATATACCAAGACCTATGGGTCCTATTCGCCCAAGGGGTCGAGTGGGTGTTCCAAGAAGGCATCTTAGGGAACAAGCACGGGGGATAGAAGCACATTTCAGGCCAATCATTACTCAAAATCCTTCACCGGTGGTTATCCCTCACAACAACCAAGGGAGAACTTTTGAAGTAAGAACAAATTCGTTGCAAAGTCTACCGAAGTACAAAGGGCTAGCAACGGAGGAGCCGTATTTTCATCTAGAGGCCTATGACTCAATTTGCAACACTTTTGGGAGTCAAGGTTTTTCGGCCGATGATGTTAAGTTGGTCTTATTTCAGTTCTCTTTGGAGGATAAGGCAAAGAAGTGGTTTTACACTTTGCCTTCAGCATCTATTTACACATGGGGAGAGATGCAACAAACTTTCCTCGATGAATTTTATACCGCCCAAAAGACAAACGATGCTAGAAAGGGATTGAGAAGCTTCCAACAACAACATGGTGAGATGTTCCATGAGGCATTTGAACGTTTCAACATGATGATTAAAAATTGCCCTCACCATGGAATTGAATTGTGGGAATTAATGAATGCTTTTCATGAGGGGTTGAGTGCTGAAGATGCTCGTGATCTCATGTCTATTACCGGTGGGACTTTTGGTACAAACTACGAAAATGATGATTGGGAGTTTTTGGAGAACATGGCCACTACATCAAAAAGAAAAGCTTAAGCATCGAGGAGAGCTCGACCGGCCATTGCCCGACCGCAAGTGCATGCGATAGATGACGGTAATGTACAAACTTCTAATCAAATTTATGATGTTTGTGCTTTATGCAATGAAATAGGTCATGCGGCTGAAAATTGCCAAGGGTTGATGGAAGGGCAATATGAAGAAGTCAATGCATTACAAGGTCAAGGAGGGGGTGGTAGAAATTACAACAACATGAATTCTAACACTTACCACCCCGGGTTGAGGAACCATCCGAATTTTCGTTATGGGAACCCTTCGAATCAATCAAATCCGAACTTTCAAGGTAGCCAAGGAAACTATGGTTCGCGCCAACCTTATAACAATCAAGGTGGACATAGAAGTGGAAACAACCAAGGGTACCAAAGGCAAACGGGTCAAGAACAAGGGGGGTCTTCGGGTGGAAATGAGATGATGGATATGTTGAAGAGCATGCAAGCGGAGATGCAAAAGAGAAACCAAATGGATGATGCTCGCATACAGAAGGATGAGGCTCGAGATAAGGCAATCCAAACTTTGACCACCCAAATGGGTCAACTTGCAACTGAAGTGTCAGAATTGAAGAAAAATAAAGGTCAATTACCAAGCGACACTAAGGTAAACCCATCTCATGGTACTTCTAGAGGTAATCATGTTCCTATTCATCATGTAAGTGTTTTGAGAAGTGGGAAAGAGTACAAAACCAATCCTTTACCGGATTTGGTTGATGGGGTGGTTGAAGATATAACGGGTCAAGATAGTGAGGAAGAAAATGAACCACCTATTGTTTCTTCTAAAAAACCCAATTTTGAAAAACCCGAAGTTAGTAAAGAAAAAGAAAAGATAAATGAGGGTGAGGGATCTAGTGAAGTACCATTTCCCTCGGCTTTATTGGATCCGGGTAGAAAAAAATTTATTTCAAAAAGGGGTCCTCAAAAAGAGGAAATGTGGGAGGTTTTTAAACAGGTTAAAATCAATCTTCCTTTGCTTGAAGCTATTAAACAGGTACCCGCTTACGCCAAGTTTTTAAAAGAATTGTGTACCCAAAAGAGGCAACAAAAAGTGCCTAAATTGGTTGACTTGAAGGAGCGGGTAAGCGCGGTGTTGAAAGGAGATCTTCCTCCTAAGCTACAAGATCCGGGAACGCCTCTTATAAATATTCAAGTTGGAAATTTTCAAACTGCACGGGCGTTATTGGATCTTGGAGCCGGAGTAAGTATCTTACCGGGGGGGTTATACGACCAATATGATTTTGGTCCATTGAAACGGGTTGAGACAACGGTGGTATTAGCCGATTTGTCTCATAAACTTCCTCGGGGTATTGTACGGGATGTGATAGTTAAGGTTGATGAGTTTTATTATCCCGTGGACTTTCTTGTGTTAGACTACTCATCCGCGGACCCAATTCAACAACAAAATATTATTTTGGGTCGGCCGTTTTTAAACACCGCACATGCCGTTATTGATTGTCGATATGGTACGGTTGACATGACATTCGGTAATAGAAAGATGAGATTGAACGTTTTTACTAATGGTACTAATGTTTATGATGAGTGTTTTGTAGCAAACTTCATAGATGAATATGACCCAAAGGAGTTCGAGGAAGAGATTTTGGGTTCTTGTGTTCGTGGGGTGTCTTTGCAGGTGCACGCATATGATTTAGAAAAAGAAGAGAAAGAGCAAGAGGCTCTTGCGGTAAAGGAAGGAAGACCGCCATGGACCCACCAAACGGATACTCTACCGGTGGAGATTGATTCGGGTACAAAGCCTTCCTTGGAATGTCCACCAAGTGTGGAATTGAAAGAGCTACCAAGGCACCTAAAATATGTATTTTTGGGGGAGAATGACACTTTACCGGTGATCATTGCTTCCAATTTGGAGGAAGCTCAAGAGGAGGAGTTGATACGGGTGTTGAAGGCTCACAAGGCGGCAATCGGGTGGACAATAGCCGACCTAAAGGGTATTAGTCCTTCCATCGTAATGCATAAAATTATTACAAGTGAGGATGCAAAGCCGACCCGTGAAACACAAAGAAGGTTAAACCCGATCTGAGAGAGGTGGTCAAGAAAGAAGTTATCAAGTGGTTGGATGCGGGGATCATTTATCCCATTTCGGATAGTGCGTGGGTAAGTCCGACACAGGTAGTGCCTAAAAAATCAGGCATTCAGGTAATTAAAGATGAGCAAGGTGAGCAAATCGTCACCCGCCCGGTAACCGGGTGGCGAGTTTGTATTGATTATAGAAAATTAAACGCTGCTACCTCCAAAGACCATTTCCCGTTACCCTTCATTGACCAAATCATTGAAAAACTTTCTGGTAAAAAATACTATTGTTTTTTGGATGGGTATTCGGGATATAACCAAATTGCTATTCACCCTGACGACCAACACAAAACCACGTTTACATGTCCATATGGTACATTTGCTTTTCGGCGGATGCCATTTGGACTATGTAACGCCCCCGCCACATTCCAAAGATGTATGATGAGTATATTTTCGGACATGGTGGGGGAGTCTCTTGAAGTGTTTATGGATGATTTTTCCATTTTTGGGCCAAGTTTTGACTCTTGTCTTGATGAGTTAGAAAAAGTTTTGAAAAGGTGTGTGGAGACAAACTTGGTCCTAAGTTGGGAAAAGAGCCATTTTATGGTTCAAGAGGGTATTGTGTTGGGGCATGTGATTTCGGACCGGGGAATGGAGGTAGATAAAGCAAAAATTCGGGTAATTTCATCTCTACCCCCACCAAAGAATGTTAAGGGGGTGAGATCATTTTTGGGACATGCGGGGTTTTATAGAAGGTTTATTAAAGGCTTTAGTGTAATTACAAAACCTTTATGTAACTTATTGTTGAAAGATGTTCCTTTTGATTTTACTGACGAATGTTTGCAAGCGTTTCATGTGTTGAAGGAACAGTTGGTGAAGGCTCCTATCTTGCAACCACCGGATTGGTCGAAGCCGTTTGAAATTATGTGTGATGCTAGTGATACGACCATTGGAGCGGTTTTGGGTCAAAGAGTTGATAAGAAGCCGGTGGTAATCTACTATGCAAGCAAAACTTTGTCCGAGGCGCAACTGAATTACACCACGACCGAGAAAGAATTATTAGCGGTGGTGTATGCCTTAGACAAGTTTAGAGCTTACATTTGGGGGAGCAAGGTGATTGTGTATTCGGATCATAGCGCAATCCGATATCTAATGGAAAAGAAGGATGCAAAGCCCCGGTTGATTCGTTGGGTGCTTTTGTTACAAGAATTCGATCTCGAGATTCGGGACAAGAAAGGGTGTGAAAATGTTGTTGCGGATCATTTGTCCCGGATCCCATTGGAAGGTGTTGACGACCCGAGTGAGATTAATGAACGGTTTCCCGACGAGCAATTGTTAGCCGTATCTAATTTTGTTGCACCTTGGTACGCCCATTATGTGAATTATTTGGCTAAGGGTGCAATTCCGAATCATTGGACGAAGAAGAGACGGCAACAATTCTTGAGTCAAGTTAAACAATACATTTGGGATGAACCGGATTTGTTTAAGATTGGACCCGATCAAGTGATAAGGAGGTGTGTTCCCGAAACTGAAGTTTTAGAAATTTTGACCCATGCTCATTCATCGGCATGTGGTGGGCATTTTAGTGGGAACAAGACGGGTTATCGGGTGTTATCATGTGGGTTTTATTTGCCCACAATTTTCAAGGATTCTTGTGAGTTTGCCCGGAATTGCATAAATTGTCAAAGAGTGGGAAGTATTTCGAAACGGGATGAAATGCCGTTACAACCGATTTTGGTAGTGGAGGTATTTGATGTTTGGGGGATAGATTTTATGGGTCCGTTTCCTAATTCGAATGGGTTCTTGTATATATTGGTTGCGGTAGATTATGTGACAAAGTGGATAGAAGCCATTGCTACAAGGACCAATGATCATTCCGTTGTATGTAAGTTTGTGCAATCCAACATATTTGCTCGTTTTGGTGTGCCAAGGGTGATAATAAGCGATGGCGGTTCACATTTCAAAAATTTTAATTTTGCAAAGTTGTTGAAACGATATAATGTGAATCATCGAGTGGCGACACCGTACCATCCGCAAACAAGTGGACAAGTTGAAGTGTCCAACCATCAAATTAAGGAGATTCTCATGAAGACAGTAAGAACGGATCGAAAAGATTGGTCAAGTAAACTTGATGATGCGTTGTGGGCATATCGAACGGCTTATAAAACTCCAATCGGAACCACCCCTTATCAGATGGTGTATGGGAAGGGGTGTCATTTACCAATGGAGTTAGCACATCGAGCGCATTGGGCCATTAAAACCGTTAATGTGGATTATGACGAAGCGGGTCGAACAAGGAAGTTGCAATTGAATGAGATTGAGGAGATAAGAGATGAAGCCTATGAATGTGCTTCCGCATATAAAGACAAACTGAAGAAAGTTCATGATGCAAAGATAAGGAAAAAGAACTTCGAAGTGGGTCAAAAGGTGTGGTTATATAATTCAAGGTTGAAGATGTTTGCGGGAAAACTTAAGAGCAAGTGGATGGGTCCTTACATCATCCGAAGAGTGGGAAAATTTGGTGATGTTGATATAGAAGCCGAACAATCCAATAGGCAACAAACGGTGAACGGGCATCGACTCAAACCGTACTTGGAAGGTAATGACATTAACCATATTGATCTCGACAAAGTGGGCTTCATTTTACGCCCATTGGATGATGAGGAAACTTGAAAGAGGCCCAGGTTTGGTATTTTGTACATATTGTAGTGTTTACTTTTGTGTTTTGAATAAAGTCCCGTTTAGAACCGGTGTTTGAAACAAGTGTGGGGAAATCCTTGCGAATTTCCCGAGCATAGTGTTGAGGACAACACGGGTTTTTAACGGGGGGTAGGGTTAATTTTTCATGTTTTCATAATATATTAAAAAACCATAAAAATTAAACAATTTTAAATAAGTAAAAAAAAAAAAAAAATTTGACACTTCAATAAAAAAGTTAGACCTTTGTTGCCCAGCGATCGCCGTAAGTTACGGCACCTAGCCGTAGCTTACGGCCCTTGTATGTAATTTTGAACCTTACGGCTCGAGCCTCCTGTTTTACGGCGATACACAAGTTTCCAGATATCACCGTAACCTACGGCTCCCTGCCGTAGGTTACGGCTCGCAGTCATAATCGAGGGTCCCCTTCTTGTCGGCATTGTATATAAAAAAAAAAAACCGAAAAAAATAATAATAATAATACTTTTAACGTAAACTTCTCTTCACCCTATCCACATATCTTGATCAAATCACCCCAACCACACATTACTTCTTCTCCATCTTTCCACTCAAGAACCCTAGTTATTCATACCTTCAAACCTTCATAAATCTCTCAAATCAAGTCCGTTTTCGGTGAATTTTGGGTCCATTTTGGGTGAAATTTCACAAGGAATTCAGATTTACTCTTGTATCTTGAAGATTCCTTTGTTTTGGGGTCGGATTTGAACCTAAGGGGTGCCGAAAATTTGGGACTTTTTGTGGGTTTTTGTGTGAACTTCAAGTTTTTGTGATTCTCATCTTCTACAACACCAAGGTATGCAATTTCTTGTCATTATTTGATGTACATTAAGGTTTGTAAGTTTTCATTATAGTTTTTGCTTACACACTTGCTTGTATGAGATAAATGATAGGATTTTAGTAAGCCATTGAATGTTTGGGTGTAAATGTGTTTGATGTCTAGTGGAAATTTTTGGAAAAATTCTGATTTATAGGGACATCATGCCAAAATTTTGTTTGAAAGAACGGAATTTTGATTTTTGCACATCTACACCCATAATATGAAGCAAGTGTGGGGAAGATTTGGGAAAAATACTAACTTGATTTATTTGTGTGGTTTTGAAGGTGTGTAGGTATGGTGACGAAAAAAGGGAAAGGGATTGCAAGTTCTTCTAATGTGCCTCAAGGGGATGATGTGCAACAAAAGAGGAGGAGATTGGCCCGTATTGGTGACCCGGACTCGGAGGAGGATGCACCTCCAAGGGGTCCGAAGCTGGATTGGACAACCGGCTCATTGTTAGATCAACCTGAGGAATGGAGAGAGGATCTGTTTCATGAACAAATGAACAACTTAAAACAAAGGGGTGAAGCGTTTATTTGTGAGAAGGAAATCAAAGAGGTTGAATTCGGGCCATTCGGGATAACGGACAGGTTTAAAGCATTGGGTTGGGGTGCAGCTTTGAAATGTTATGACGGGGAAGTGAAGAAGATGTACGACAAGCAGATTCAAGAATGGGTGGCTTCACTTGAATGTCCCCCGTATAAGTCCCCAAGCAAGATGAGGCTCGTTGGACGGTGTAATGGGGTGAAAGTAGAAATGTGTTATGACTCTTTGCGCAAAATAGCAAAGTTTGACGACATACCCGCAAATGAGTACATTAACCCGAGTCTCAAAGATCTCTACCACGAGCCCAACAAGCATCCGCAATGGCAAAATATGCTTGACTACGTTTTCCTTCCGGGCACAACACATGGGAAGTTATATAGGAGCAATTTGAGAATGGAAGCGAAATTGTTGTTGACATTGTGCATATATAATGTGGTTCCAAGGCGGAGTGACAAGATGGAAGTGCGGCATCAAGAAGTACCGATTCTATATATGCTGATGCATGGATCTCCCAAGGTCCCTTTCCGATTTCTTGTGTTGCATAACATCTGGTTGAGCAAAATTAGTGGAGAAAGAAAGATTATACCTCATTGCCGGTTGATTACGGCATTGTTAAAAAAATATGGGGCAATTAAAGGTGATGAGAAAGGTTCTTACAAGAGGTTTAGACCACTCGACCTTAAGAGTCTTGGGTCAGATTGGATTTACACAGAAACGGAGAGGTATCATAGGTTGAAAACAGATGGGAGAAGGTGGAGAGCGTTGAAGGTGGACGCGAGGCCGTTACGACCGGGTGAGGCTGAGGAGCCGGAGGTAAGTGGAGATGAAGAGGTAAGTGGAGATGAAGAGGTAAGTGGAGATGAAGAGGTAAGTGGAGATGAAGAGGTAAGTGGAGATGAGGATTACCGCGAAGATGCCTTTATGGTTGATGCTCCAGTTCAAGGGGCCGGTGTGCAAGCTGGTTATGTGGGGGGTGCATTTGATTATGCACAGCAAGCCTACGATCCTTATTGGGCCCACACGGGAGATATGTGTCAAATTATTGAACAAAGGCGGCCTCCCACTTTTGGAGGATGGAGTGAACCAAACCAAGTGTTTTTTGATCAACAAACTTTCATGGGGGCAAGTATAGAAAGGGCTTTGAAGCGGAGTTATGATAGGAGTGAGCATTGGAACCGTGCTCATATGTATGCTCATGAAGAAGAAGTGAACAACCGCTATTTAGATGATCGTCAGAGACGCATGCATGAACAATATCAAGCAGGTCAGCCAATTGTAGGAGATCCGCCTGTTGTGGACTACACCACATTGCCACCAAATGATGGTAGTGTGTTATACCCCACCCCACCATTGCATCATTCTCAGTGGATGGATCCACATGCTATGAGTTATCAACAGGCGAATCCGAGAGGTGATCAAGGAAGCAGCAGTAGCGGTGGAGCATTTGGCTTTGGCGAGTGGAAGGATATGATGACATCCATCTTCGGGCCTCCTCAGCCAAAATATTACTAGCCAGCTCGTATCTTGCTCCTTTGTACATTTGTGTATATTCGTTTATGTCGTTTGTTATGTTTATGGTTTGGAGGTAGGGTGGTCCGTTGGACAACCCTTAAGGCCTTTAAATAGACTAAAATACCATACTTTATCCGGTTATTTGCTTGAACTAGGTAATCACAAGATGTTGATGATGCAGGTGTTAAAGTGTTCAAGATGATGGTTTTAAGAAGAATGGATGGATGTTTAAAGTCGGCCAAGCAAGAGTTGAAGAAATGGTGAAGCAAAAGAAGGAAACAAAGAAAAATGCTATTCAGGGCCGTAACCTACGGCTCCTTGCCGTAGGTTACGGCAGTCACCCTTTTGAAACAATTCAGAGCCGTAAAACAGGAGCTCATCGGCGTAAATGATTGATGAGAGCCGTAAGGTACGGCACCCAGCCGTAGCTTACGGCTCTGGGTTGACTTTCTGTGCTGGTTGACTGCCGTAAGCTACGGCTGAGAGGCGTAGCTTACGGCTCCGTCTGATCCAAAATGTGTAACTCCTCATTTAATGGCCAATTTGATGGATTTTATGGAGGCTTTTCACTTGTTTTCGGTTATCAATCATTATGGACGAATTTGTGAGCTATCTTGGAGACTTTTTGGCAACAAGAACACTTCTCAATCATTAGGTTTATTGTTTTTGATCTTGATGAACATTGAAACTTTTGTTAAGATGTTGTTTGAAGCTATGCGTGGCTAAACCCTTTATGATCATCCTAGGTTGAAGGTTTGTTTAAGACGGTTGTGTTTTGATTCCATATTTCTAGAATGATAAACTTTATCTATGTCTTGTTTATCATGGTGTGTGATTGCTTAGTTGTAAATTGTTAATTCTTATGATTTTTTCTAGTTTGAAACCATACGTTCTTGGTGCCGTTGGCAATCGAGATATCATGGGTAAAATTAGGATTGGGTAAGGGTTGATTGGTCATCGGGTAACAACCTCACGTTCTCGGAATCTGAGTACTTCGTTCCCTTTTATCACAATAAGTAATTACACATGAACTATGTCTATGTAGTTCTTTCTAGTGGATGATAACACAATTGTTAAAACAAACCGGAAACTTAGGATGGTCATTCGTCTCCAAATTGTTTACAAACTCAATTTTCATTTCTCAAATTAATTAGTATTCTTAGTTTTTTTTAAAACCAATCCAAACAATCCAACTCTTTGAATTTACTTTTTATTGCCATTAGTTTAATCTTAGTTAACTTAGATACACTTCTAAATAACACACATTCCACAAACTCCCTGTGTTCGATACCCTATTACCGCTATCTATATAGTTGTTTTTGGGATTAAATTTGCGTGACCACGACAATCACGTCATTGGATCGATCTTTTGTTTCAATTTTTCAAATTCCGCGTCTACATCGATATCCTTTATGTTTTTCTTTGCAGGCTTGAAGTCAAGCTTCTTCCAGAACACGTCTATGTGTGTGATCCGGAGTTGCTGACCTGTGGATGAAAACAAATTAGGTGGCAAAATCATAACGAGAAAGGTCAAAGATATTAATTACCTTTATTTTCCAACTTTTCCAAACGACAGGCACATGGCAAACCACAGCTGGTAAAAAGTTGGCAACCACAGCTTGCACCGTAGGCTCTCAACCCGTCTTCCTTACGTTTTAGTTCCCTACTCAAAAGCTCAATCGCATATATTGAAACCTTTCTGAGAATATATGCAAGCATGGGATGATTCTTGTGGCGCGTCATCACTTTTCGGAGGCTTGTTTCAAAGCTACTACTAATCTCGGCGTATTGTCTATCAACAACATGATCAACATACAGTACAAGTTTATCCAGTGTGTTGCGATGACTTGGAAAGTGACTTTTTAGTGTTGCATGCATGCCCTCAACCCTGTTGGTTGTAGTTTGGTGAAAGTTGATAGTGTTGTTAATCCAGCAAGATACAAACTTTTCACGGTACGGATCCAACCAGGATTTCTTCAAATAATCAAAAACCTCTAAAATTAAAAAACGTAAATAGTCTGTTTTTGTTATTATATAAAATTTGAACATAATTATGTAAGAAATACCCACGTTCACGGTCATCTTCTTTCAGCTGTGCTTCAAGGTTTTCCAAGTTATACCTGTATATTTCCTCGGTCGTAGACTCGCACAATAACCAAAATCTACGTACGAATTCTTTCCACTCCTTGTCAGAGAATTTCTTCTTGCTGTTCTTATTAATATTTTGTTGAATATGGAATCGACAAAGATACTTATGCGCTTTTGGAAAAACTTGTTCACACGCGTTCATTAGCGCAAAATCCCTGTCTGTTAAAATCACGCGCGGTTCCATACACCCTACCAGCATAGAATTGATCCTCTGCAACACCCATAGGTAGTTCTCTGACTTCTCAGCGGAAATTACCGCACAAGCAGCCGTAAACGATTTGTTTGTCGACGTCATGCCTACGACCTGAACAAATGGCAGGTTGTACATGTTCGTTTTGTAGGTGGCGTCAATCATTAGCACATGCGGGAAGGCACACCACATAGTGAATGATCTTTCGTGAACAAAGAAGACATCTTCAACTTCGTTCGATATCTCATTCGTGCGCATGTAATAAGTGTAATTTTTTTCGAGAAGAATGTTTTCAAGTTTTTTCATCGGAGACTTACCCACATTTTTTTCGGCGTTGATCTTCTGAACAACGTTGTGTATATCTTTCGGAATAAGCTTTCTAGCCGGATTGTTTTTTGTCAGCGTTCGCCAGATACTTTGGTTGGGAATGTCTTGCTCTGCCAGCTCCTTAACCAGTTTTTTATCCTCCGAAGAAAGCCTTCTCGCATACGCGTGACCCTCTAAGTGTTCAATAGGAGTGTGGTTATGCTTCGCCTTCGTCACCTCGATCCTCCAAACACTTCCGGATGATTCCGAAAACCCGATCATCTCGAACGGGCAGCCTATTTTCTTGCTACCCGTTTTCCTCTGTGTAGCTATACTCTTATGCTCCCCACCAAAAGTACATTGAAACCAAATCTTGTAATTCTCTCCTCTTTTATTCGACCTCTTAGTCACAATGAGGTAACCGTTGTCTTTTGCCGTGTCTTGTACCCAACGCACCAACTCTTTACGTGACGAAAAGGTCTGCGTTGTATCAAACGAAAATGTAACCGGGTAACAGCCTTCCTCGTCAACAGACACATCCCCCGGCTCACCATCGTCACCGAGGTCCGGCTGTACAAAGCTGTGCTCGCCACCGTAACCGAAATTCGAATAACCTTGTAAGCTCTGTTGACAACCGTAACTGTCGTTTGGATAACACTCCTGCTGTACAAAGCTGTGCTCGCCACCGTAACCGAAATTCGAATAACCTTGTTGTGCGTAAGGGTCCTCCACAGGGGTATTCAAATCCAACGTCACCGTGTTATCACGATAACGAATGCCAGATACAACCTCTGCCTCCTTCAAGTTGGACGAGACCGGTTTCTCATACGAGTCAGAAATAGCGGTCCCCTCGTAAGAATCAGGAACAACTGACTCGTCAGAATATGGACCGAAAAGATAGTTGCTTAACCACGACATCGTTTTTTCAAGACACGTAACTAATACAGCAAAACCGTGCGTTATTTTTGAAGAAACACAAGTTATTTTGAAGAAACACAAGTTATTTTGAGTGCAATATATATCGAACATTAAACTGTCTCAGAGGTTGCTTTTATAAGGTAAAAAATGGGTGAAATTTGGGGTCGAAGCGCCGCGCTTTGGCCATAGCGTGGCGCTTAGGGTTAACGACAAACCTCATAATCAACTTTATGTCTCTCAAACAGTAACTCATGTCTCAAACGTCAATCAAGTGACCTTTTGTCGAGATAAGCGCCGCGCTATGGCCAAAGCGCGGCGCTTTAAGGTGTGAAAATAATTTTGTCCGTGTGGAATTAGCATGACCCTAACTTAATTGGGTTGTATTAGACCATGCGGTATGAAATGGATAGTCTCTTTGAAGACTACCCGTAACGTAGGCGTCACGTAATCACGGTAGGAGTAGCATCCTCTTGGGGACTACCCAAGGGTGTGGGGGGACTACTCACTTTAATAAAAAAATCAATATAATATTCAAGGGGGAGAGAGACATAAATGAAGGGGCCCCACAATTTTGGTCCGTCTCCAACGTCCAGGAGAGGACGGAGGTGCCGCGAGGAGGAGCAGGGGGCGGTGTGGGACGACCCACTATGAGGGCGCCGGACCGGGGATGAACCCCATACCCCTCGGTCTTATTGGCACATCCTGGCTTATTAAATCGACACCCTCAATACGTATCGTATAGCAGGGGTGAAGGTTTGTTCGTGTCCGGGGGTGCACCCGCCCACCCCAATATTTCGGTTAGAATTGTATAGGTTTCGATTTTTCGTCCGAAAATTTTAAAAATTATATAGCATCGCCTCCCCCCAATTATTTTTCCTAAATATTTATACAATATATAAATTAAATTAAAGTTTTTACCACTTTGTATATAAGTGATGGGTAGTTTTGTAAATATATTTTAACTCTTATTTGTTTAACCATAGGTTACCCACCACACAATAAACTTAATCACAAATTTTTATGTCTAATAACAGGTCCTTTGAATGAATGAATTTTTTTAGTTTTATTTGGAACTATTATTATTTGACTTGACCCGAATCGATAGCCGACCCGACCCGAAATATAACGATAGGAAAAAAAAATTGGGTCCTATCACTTTACGCCCCTCGAAATTTTTGGTCAAGCTCCGCCACTGTCGTATAGGCCTATACGATGCGTATTGAGTTGGTTCAAACTTTTAGGCCAGTCAAAGGCTGACAATGTCTCCCGGGTAACCATAATGCGCATCGTATAGGCCTATACGATGCCTATTACTTTTTTGATGAAGTACTAGCAGCTTTCTGTCACTGTTGAGTGACGTAAAGTGATTGACGTAAGCCCTATACGATGCCTATAGGGCTATACGACCCGTATTGAATTATGAATTCGAATTCTGCCTCCCATATATAAACGATGAAGAAGACGATGATATATATCGTCTTCATTATACATTCCCATTCACTAACAAACATGTCTTTGTTCAACCACATTTTCGGCGAGCTGTCTGACGCAAACACGAGCATGTTTATTCCGGAAAACAGTATGGTATATCATTTTTTAACTTGTTCTGTTTTATTTATGAAATACTTAGCACACCGTTTGTATTAGGAGGGGTCTAATGTCCCTGATTCTTACGATTGGAAAGGAAATGACGATCACGCGGACGAGGTCGTGTCCGACTATCGTCCCCATCATAATTAATCGTTGTTGCCATACCTCAATGATGTAAGTATATATATTTACTTTTTTCTATTCGGCGTTAAACTTACAATTACCTTTTACCCGTTGGTTTTTTTTAGTCTGCTATGCCCCGCCAACCGTTGTTACCAGATCTGAACGTGCGTAGCTATGATCATGGTTATGGGTCTCCGCATTATGAAGCCGGTTACGGTGCCTCGTGAGGACATGAAGAATATGGCAATAACGTTTTCGTTAGTGGTGCCTAGAGGTGTACAAAAAAACCAGTTTTAGAACCGTAACCGGGAAAAAAACCGAAATCGGTTTTTTTTATAACCGAACCGCCGGTTATAGACCGGTTAGGATTCTTGGTATGAAAAAACGGTTAATAACTGAAACCGGTTTTAAAAAAACCAGTTTAACCGGTTAAAAACCGTTTTTTTATTTATTATTTTTTTGTAAAAACCGGTTAAAAACCGATCCGAACCGGTTACATCAGTTATTGTTTTGGACTTAAAAAACCGGTTAGTAACCGAAACCGGTTATGAAAAAAACCGGTTTTCATTTTGGATGAAAAAAACCGGTTCGGTTAATAACCGAAACCGATTTTTGAAAAAAAACCGATTTGTACACCTTTAGTGGTGCCTCGAGAGTACAAGACGACGTTGGTCAGCCTTTGTCACACCCCGATACTTCCACGTATTACCGGTGGGCCCGGCGGGGAGTATCGTGACGTAGTTGATATCATTATAGTCAAACATACACAGTTTATAGCACAACGGAAGTCTTGGAGGAAAATACTATTACAAACCGAAATGTAAAGTACGAGTAAAATATTATACAGACGGTTGTAAAAAGGATCCACTGGCGGATCTAAAACATAATGCAAAGATATTGTTCAACAGACTTTAAGCATTAAGAACTTGCAAGATTCTTTAACTAATGCTCAGAAGCTCCCAGTCAATTTCGCGTAGTACCTGCCACTTAGTCTTGTTGAAAATACGTTAGTTTACACTGGTAAATACAATTATCCGACTCTTTTGAATACATTTATGAAAATTGATTTAAATGCACAAGGCACAAATATTCTTTTATAACTTGGGATAATCATATAAAATAATCTTGTATACAAATTTACATGTTTGTCATACGTTCAGGGCTCGGGATAGAAGCTGAGACAAGATTAATAAACATACCACTAATATAAAACCACAAGGAGTTATCCTCACGTGTGGGTATATCATTTTACATACGCAACTGTCAGGTGTATGCCTACACCCCGTGCTTAAGTCGTGGCCATTTTCCATGAAATGAGCCGAGGATATACAGGACACGGTCATATTAACCCCCAAATGTTTATATATCAAACAAAACAGATTAAAATGGGTTATGTCAATGAATTAACCGCTAATCGATTAAATATTCCATACCCGACCAAGCGGTAATAATTTACTGTATCCCAAGCCCGTATAAGGGAAAATAAGTTAAAAGTATTTACCTGAGCTTAAAATGCAAATTTTTGAATACTCAGCCGTATATTCTACTCAACAAGTGTAGGTAGCTTTTACCGGGCTCCTAATCTGGAATGAAGGTTTTATTAATCTATTAGATTACTAACGAGTCTTATTTAAGCTATAAACTTAGACCGGTTAGTTTAAAGAAAGGTTTACGGTACGAAACGCAAGATCAAGCGATGACCTGATTAGAATTTGATTTAGACCCGAAAAGTATGGAGACTTGTATAAAATGGGTAAACTAAATACATTCTGGATTTTGAAGTAAAAATGATAAGGTTTGACCCGTTTCGGCTAATTTATGCAAACTTGTTACATAAACCGTACCGAACGCGTATATGCATAACGGGTAACCGAATGAGTCATGTACAAGTTCCATAAGTTATTATGCTTTAAACATGTTATGATATCAGTAGGATATCATTAATTATGCCCAAAAAGATTTTATAATCAATTTAAGTCCCGTAAGGGTATTTTAGTCATTTTAAAGGTTATAAACGAGGTTTAATAGTAAACTGAGGTTATGGTCTAAAACCTTCTGTAAAAACATTTTTTTTATGATGTTAAATCAGTAAGATATCATACATATGTGTGGTTTACCATTTATGGCCAAACTATGCACCGTAGGAGCATTTTGGTTATTTCACATATGTTTTTAAGGACAAATTTGGAAGTCTGAGATCATGACTTGTACTTACTGTAAAAATATTAAAATTTATTTATAAACTCAGTAGGTAACAAGTCTTAGGTGTTAAATATGGTTTTAAACCATACTATGCACCTAATTATAATTGACGATATTTGAGATGTTTATAAAATTCTGAGATTTTGGTCAGTCTTGAATGTTTAAAATATTTTATTTATTATATAAAATCAGTAAGAAAAGTTTTGGCATGTTAATCATATGTTAATCTCATTTTATTAACAAAAAAGGGTATTATCGTCGTTTATCGAATTATACAAGAACTCAATGATTTGGTCAGTTTATAATCTGACCCAATATTCCAAAAATCCCTAAAAATAATATCAAAACAGTAGGCATTGAGTTTTGTGTCAAAATTGGGGTTTAAACATGATTTATGCTAAAAAGCGTAGTTTAATAAATAAAAAGTTTCATTTTACGATATCTTGCATAACTTTAGTTTGAGACCAGAAATTGATGTCAAATTTATTTGACATGCTTATATATCAGTAAAAAAGATATTTGTATACTCATATATCCAAAAATCTTGTTTATACATTATAAGGGCATAATAGTCAAATTTAAGCAAATAACGGAAACATGCAAATGAGCTCTGATTTCTAAAGGACCATGTAGTATAACCTCAGAGGGTTATACTAACTTATAATATGGTCACAAAGGAAACCTAGGGCATAAAGATACTAAGCTAATTCGGGTCAGAACTGAATGTCAAAGTAAAAGTCAACTTTTGCAACTTTCGGTTGCGAACCGAGCCTAAACTCAGAACTGTCGGGTTGAAGATGCTTAGACATGTTCTATTATCATTTACCAAGTTATTTAGGTGACAAAACATGATTTATAACTTCTACATTATTAGTTTTAATTATTATTTGAAAAATTGACTGTTTTGACTCTTTGACTATTGCATCGACCCAACAATTGACTGAGATAACGTGAAAATTAGGAGGTGTCCTTTTGAGGGTTTATCACCTACTTAATTACCAACACTTTCGTTTTAGAACCATGGCTGGACCGTTTAAGATTAAACTAAAAGTTAAAGCAGAATTACGCTATCTTTGACTTTCGGTCCTTATTCTAATAAAAACAGAACTACAGGAACCAAGAACACTTACAAGGGTCCTTAGCGCGAAATTTGAACTTATGAGGGCTTCCTTTAAGACTAGGATGCACCAGAGAACAAGCTTGAGAGAGAGAGCAATTTAGAATTTTGAATGAGCAAGTTCTCCATTGAGAATGAGGGCCTTTATATAGAGGATTAGGATGATGTGAGATCAATCCATGTGTTCCAGATGTTTTATGATGCTCACAAGTGTCCAAATGGTTTTTAAAAACCACATGCAGCTGAATTCGGGACAGGTTGCAGAGAATCAAATGCAGATTTCAGGTAGTGCATGCTGGACAGCTGCAAGTAACTGGCTGGGAAACCTCCTACGTCGTGCCACGTGCCAGGGAGAGGAGAACCTGGCGCGACACGCGAGGCAGCCCAGTCTCAAACATTTTTCAAATGTTGCCATTTCAGTCCATGTACTTTCATAACTCGAATATCTGACATTTCCAACATGAGGGGCCCATATATTCACGTTTTAAATGTTCTTGGGAGTAAAACTCTGCATTATTATGTTTCAGATTTATTGAAATGGTCTCCCGAGAGTAGAATTGTAGTATTGACACTTTTAACCCTTCTTTCTTAGAAATTGCAATTAAATCATATAATTGCACCGAAACTTCATGGAATCAATATCCTACATTCATTAGAGTATAATAAAATGTTACAAAGCTTCGGGATTGTTAAAAGGTCACTCAGAGGTATGAATTTAACATGTTAACACTTTTAACCCCTGTGTTTTGTAAACTTTTAATTTTAAGCACAAGCGGCTTCTTACATCCGACAATTTACTCATTAAAGTATACGAACATCGTGTGAGGTCAATCAGAGGCATAAGTTTGGCATGTTGACACTTTTAGTCCTTCTACGTACATCTTTGCACTGTTTGTCAACTTTAGTCCCTCATTGTTAACTCTTTACACGATTAGAGTTTATGACACGTGTCATCATTATATTGGACATGATTTTGCGAGGTGTTACATCCTCACCCCCATAAAAGAAATCGCGACCTTGAGATTTACTGAAACAAATGAGGGTATCTCTGTCGCATCATGGATTCAACTTCCCACGTATATTCTGGGCCTCTACGGGCATCCCATTTCACTTTTACGATTGACACATCTTTTTTTCGAAGCTTTTTAACCTGTCGATCTTCGATCGAACATGAAAATGCTTTGTGATACTACCCCCAATTTGGATTTATTAGGTTGAAAACAGAGACATACGCATACATATAAATTGAACAAATAAACGGGTTAGTAGATACATGAACACGTATATACATATGAATGAGAAATTCATGAAAATAAGAAACATAAACCATCCCATTACACCCTGTATGAATCTTAAAAGAAGCAATGTGACCGAAGTTGCAAGTGATAACACAGGGAATCTCTGTGATAAAACTCGACAGAGGTTAATAAAGCTACTTGGGAATTCCTCAAGCAACTTGTCTAGTTCAAATTCCAGTTTTTCAACATCATTTTCAAAAACTTTTGATTCAAATTTCAAAACATTTTCCATCTTCTTTGTCTCAACTGACTGTTTTGGTTTTGCCACCCATGATTGATTTTCAAAAATTTTCATCTTTGGATAAATCTTTGAAGTCTTTTGAGTCTTCGAAGATTCACCAATTTCAAATGTTGATTTTGGCTTATCCTCGGTCTTCAAAGATTCACCTCTTTTCAAAATACGAACGAGAGAAACCATTGGTGTTTTACCCTTGACATCAGTTGAAATTTTAGGTTTGGGTTTTTGCAAAACTGGTTTCTCAAGCTTTTTCATACACTGCTTGGCCATGTGACCAATTTCATTGCAGCGGTAACAGATTCTTTTATCATATTCGACAAAAGTTGATCTGCAGGTCTCCTGTCTCAACTTCTTAGCTGCATTGAAATCGTCAATGGCTTTTTGACTGAAGATATAATCCTTTTCAGCATCAACACTTGGACCAGCAACAAAAACATCACCTATCTTTTCTTTTGGCTTAACCTCATTTTTAGCCATCTTCTTTTCAAAACGACACCTTTCTTTGTTCTGACCATGATTACCCACCCATTCTTTCTTTCCTAGGTTGGTTGATTGTTTCACAAAAGACCTCTTTGGTTTTGAAAAGAACTCATTGTTGTTAACCTCTGAAATATCAATCTCAACAAGTTTAAACACCTTTTCAACATTTTCCAATCTGACATTTTGAATTGGATACTCAAAATCAGAATAGAGTTTGTGAGTTCCAGTCATTGTGTAAACCACAATGATCGAATCATCATTCATAACTTTTTCTGATTTTGGTATGAACTTGTCTAAGAAGTTACCATCTTCTTCAGAATCAAAAATGGAATTTTCAAAATGAGTTTTCACAGTATCAAACTCTGAGTTATCACTTTCTTCATCTAACACTTGGTCAACAACGGTTTTGATCACCTGTGACTCGTTGTCAGTGTCGGATGGAGAAAATGTAACATCAATGCTCTCAGGTAAATCATTCTCAATGGTTTTCAACTTGAGATTCAATGCAGATTCCACCCCATCTGGATACTTTTGAGTGTAATGATTCCACATTGGGGGTGGAACACTTTTGAAGTCAGGTTTTGCATCATGTTGTTGCGTTAGAATTTGATCAATCACATATGATGAAGCATCATAACTCATCAGTTTCTTATCAATTCTCTCAGTTTCAATTCTCATTAACTCAAGTTCTTTTTTCAAAGAAGCAATTGTGTCCAGATGGATGTTAATTTCCATCTGTTTATCCATGACTGTAGATTTTAGCAATTTCGTGGCTTTATCATTTTCAAAACTTTCCTGTTTAATCATTTTGATTGATCGTGCCAAAGTGTCATATCTTCTTTTATCTCACTCAGATCAAATTTTACTTCATCAGTAAATTTCTTCAATTCTTGAAGTTGTTTGTCTTTTTCAAGACAATCCATGCAGGGTTTTGAACAGTTTTTGCATGGAACTTCATGAATCAAATCATCCTTTTCAGAAACCTTTTCTTCGTTGTCAATTTTAATATTTGTTTTACCAAAACCATCACACTCTGACTCTGACTTTTCTGCTGATTTGATCTCCTCATTTTCTGATTTCTCGTCAGACTCCTTTTTGACAGTTTCGACAGACACACTTTCAACTGACTCGGTTTCGACAGACTTTGATTCAACAGATTCTGTTTCTACCTCTTTTAGCTTGCCCATCAATGCTTTGTCAGCAATCTCTTTTAGAGTCTCTTCATTTATTTCTTTTGAAACGTCTATTATCTCTTCAACTGGAGCTGGTTCAACATCATATCTTGGACAAAGACCAGTAGTTGGCTCACTGAAGAAACCTGCAAAAGATTCAAACATATTAGGAGGCATTATTGATTTGAAAGAACTAGCTATACTCTCCTGTTCAGACTGGTAGTAATAGACTTCTGCAGCAACTTCTTCAAGATCAGCTAAACTTTCTTCAGATGTTACTTCACTGACTTCTTCTGTCTCAACAACGCATTCCGGTTGTTCCACAATATCTGCCATCATTGCCCTACCCTCACTACCAGGGATGTACTTATCCTAATTAAAACCTTCAGCAGCCTTCTCATCGTCCTGATTGACTAAAAGAGCTTTCTCAGGCTTGTTTTCGATCTGAGGTCTTTGGGTGAATGGTTGTTGACTTGTCTTGTGATAAATTGCTTGTTTGTAGTAGTCGTTTGTGAACAGGTTTTGATGGTTGTTAACCTCCCTGTTTGGACATTCCCGCTTGAAATTCCCCTTCTCTTTACATTTGAAACATGTGACTTTTGATTTATCAAACCCAAGCTTTTGATCAGGTCCTGAAAGACTGTTCTGACTAGTTATTTCCATAAATCGTTGAGCTCTTCTCCCCAAACTTGCCATTCCCCATTTGATGTCGATCAACTCCAGCTCCTCTGGATCGATCTGATCATAGTCTTCCTTTGTCATATCGGGGTTTCCAATTCTACCTGCAACCAAGCTTTCATACGATTCAAGCACCGAAGCAAGAAGTGTTATGTGCTGCTTCGCTGATGATTCAGTAAAGTCTTGAGCATTCTTTATGTTTACTGCTATGTTGCACAGAATTCCTGGACCTTGACTTTGACTGTTTGATCCTGACGAACTTTGAGTGTAAGATTGATCAGGTGAATTTTGAACCTTCGGATTTGGTTCAAAATTTGCAAACTGTGAGTTATTGTTGCTTGATGTGACAGATGATACTCCGGATGTTGAATCTGCACTAAAGGATGTCTGCACTTTTGGACTTAGATTTGATGTTGCTGGAGTACTTCCTTTGTAATACAATGAGATATCTTGTTGAACACTTGAAGACTTCATATTTCTAATCTTTGTCAACTCAAGCTCGTGTGACTCAATCTTTTCAATGAATGTGCTAAGGTTGAATCCCACATACTCCAAATTATTCTTCAACACTAACAGATAAGTGCCCCATTCATCGTATGGCAATGCATCCGCCAATTTATCAACCCATTCCTCATCCATTTTGGTTATTCCCAACCTCTTCATCTCAACAACTAGATGGCAATATCTTTCAATCAACTGTTTTGTTGTTTCACCCTTTATACCCGTAAAGATATCAAACTCTTTCTTCATCAAAGCAGTTTTGCTTTTTATCATAGACACGCTTCCAAGAAATTTTACTTTCAAAGAATTCCAAACTGACTGTGAATCACCCCGATGTTGTAGCAGAACTAAGATATCCTCTTTGATGGCTTGTTGTAGAATGCTCATCATTTTCTTTTCTGCTTTGAAATCATCTTGTTCAATTGGAGTCAAACTGCTAATCGTTTTCTCAATTCCCGAACCATTCTTTGGAGGAACATATTTAGACTCGATTTTCATCCAGCATTCAAAATGGTTGGCTTGCACCCAAGTCTTAAACCTTTCCGACCACCCAGCATACTCATCAATGTTCATCAACTTCGGCGGTTTCTGCATAGTGTCGAGTTCATTTTCCATGTTCACATTTTGTATGACACTGGCTGGATTTTTACTGCCGTCATTCCTCCACCGGCAAACAAGTTGTAAAACTCTTGGTTATCCATTTTACGAAAAGAGTTTACGGAAAAAAAATTTAAGTTTTGAAATCTGGTCACTTTCAAGCGAAAATAGTTTCTACACGAAATAGACTTTCGTACGAAATCACAAACTAAATGGACTTTCACGCGAAATCAACTTTTATGCGAAAACAACTTTCACACGAAATCAACCTTTCAAACGAAATAACACCTTTAAGCGAAATTAAGTGTTATTTCGTACGAAATTAATCTCAAAACTTAATTTCGTGCGAAATTAGACAAACGGAATTATTTTTCAAACGAAATAAGAAGCTCGTTCAAACGAAATCAACCTTTTGGCCCATTTTTGTCACTTTTAGTCTGAATTTAGGTCTGATTCTTTCAAGGATTTGTTAAAACTGTATATTACACGTTATATCAAAAGAGCAGTCCATTTTGTCCATGAATTTGTCCAGAAGTCCAAAAAATGAGTTGAAAAAGCACTGATTCAAGTGTATTGACTCATCCTGAGCTCTGATACCACTTGTAGGATCGTTTTGCGACCTAATGAGTCGTTCAGAGTCAACACAAAGCTGTCTGAAAGGCGGAAACAATCAAACAACCTCAAATCAGTGTAAGAAATGTGTAGAAACAGAATATGATACTTAAAACAAGCTTCTCATTGATATTTGACTTGATTACACGGTGAAAATTGGGCAGCACTTCGTTACACCTTGACTAATTTCGTACCAAATGAGAAGCACCACTGCCATATATATAGGCAGTTAATTTCGTATGAAATTACCACTTGTAATTTCATGCGAAATTACACTACTTAATTTCGTGCGAAATTACTTCAAAACATCATAAATTTTCATTTTGACCCCTATACAAGCTACCGACATGACCTAGACTTTAGACGTAGGCTATAGACATTATGCACCAACAGCAAGTCTTCTACTTGAATCCGCGAGTGAGTTGTTGGTTAGGAGGTTGGAACACCAAGTCCTTCTACACAAAGGAAACATAGGTGTGTGTGAGTTTGGGAATTCGGAAGATTTAGGGATTTAGGAAGTTAAAATACAAGAATATATATGTATTCGAAATTTATCATCCTTTAACATTAAGTACTTGTTCTTGACACTATGAAACCTCAAGGTTTAATGTTTTCATGAGTAATGCACTCATTAGAATCATAACAAGTCTTATGCCTTAGATGATGTTATTCTAATATCTTGACGAATTAACACAAGTCCACCATCAAGAGTTCGAATAGTAGATATATGTATAACTATTATATGTATTATTTAGTCCATTAGTCAGGCATGAGGTAGAAGATTAATCTTCATTTAGGCACCTCTAGTATCATGGAAGTCATGTAGGAGGTAGGAAGAACAAGCTTCCATTTAGGTACCTCTTAAGGTTCACCACTACACTTGATGTAAAAACATACAAGGAGGGTCATGAACTAATATCAATACAATAATAAGAAACAACTATACTATGAGAAATCATCAAGTAATATGAGGATTCTATGTTGGACAACCCAAGTTGGTCCATAATCACACCTTCATCAAGCTTGAAGCTTGAACATGACTTGTGGGTTAAAAACCCTAAATAAAACATAAAGTATTTGAGGATTATCCTCTGATTTGTATGTCTCAGCCCCGTTTTTAAGCTTAACTAATCATAGAAGTGGTTGTAAGCATAAGGACGTGGGTTTGAGTGAGTTAGACTCAAGTTTAGACAAGTATAAACAAAGTTTGATTCAAAACAAAACGAACAGTGAACTTTGGAGCATATTTGCCGGAGTTCCAAGGACTTATTCTCTGTGAAATACCAATGGAATCGAAGCTAAGGTCAAGCCAAGCGTCTGGAAAAAGAATGAGCTAAAACGGATGAGAAACGAAGAAGTTATGCTCACTTTAGTGGAGCTTGGTACTTCTGTTTGAACTTGAACTTGCAGCTATGAATTTGAGAGTTTGAGAGTGTTGTGAGAGTGTTTCTAAAGTGCAAATGGCTTGAAGTAGTGTGGGTTTATATAGGGAATGAATTATGGTTGGTTTAGGTGTGTAATTAATGCCAAAAACCCGGTTTTAAACTAAAAAACAACAAAATCCCGCTCAAAATCATGAAGTGAACAAGGCTGATTGATCTGGGACTTAGCTCGTGCCTCGCATAGCCCCATGGCTTAGCTTACGCGGCCTGTATGGAGGTGTTGGCTGAAGTTTCCTTTTATTACACTTAGGCCCCTATAGTTTGTTATTTTGTGCATTTAGGGTGTTTTAGGGACTAGTTTTGCCATAAAAGCATAGTTTAAGGCTAAATCAAGTATGATGAACTTAATCAAAGTATAATTAAGCGTATGAAGGTCGTATTTAAATTTCTTTTATGATCAAAACACGTTTTATGCATAAGTTTCACATATTTGCAAGTTTAGCACATAGTTTCCAAGAATTACGAATAGGCATCAATTGTTTCACAAAATTGAATGTATGAGCATGTATAAAGTATGTATAACATGAATTGAAAAAAAAAATATGAGTTTCATTTATGATCCAAGTCTCAGATTTTACAACGGTTACAAAGAAAGAACGATTACAAGAATACAAGACTTCCAAAAATAGAATTACAAACAAGACTTTCTATTTATGGAAAGTATGAAGTAGCAGGGCGTTACACAAGATCTAATAATTATGAAATTAAACAGAAACTGAACGGGTACAAGGATATGGTAGAGGCGCAAAAGCTTGATATCCATAAGTTGCATAACGATCTGAGTGAGGCAAATTGTAGATATCTCCATTTTAAGGAATTGTCTGAAAAACTAACTGTTGAACTCGATAATCTAAAATCAACTTTTGAAAACACAGAGTTGAATTTTAAAAAGTTTGATGTATCAAGTGAAAAAGTTGAAAATATGATTAATCAACAGTTAAAATACGGTAAGAAGGAAGTGAGGAATAAGGGATTGGGATTCGTATGTATACCTCCGCCATACAATCATAATTACACCTCTCTTCCTATGACTGAGGAGGAGATAGATAATCTGCCTAAAATGGAGTATGGAAAACCCAATGACATCAAGGTTGAGCCGGTAAAGTCAACAAAAGTTAAAATCTCAAAACCTAAAAGAGATGAAACAAAGACAACTGAACCAGCATCTGCACCTGTCTTTGTAAAATCAAATGATGTCTCTAAGCAAACAGAGACATTGAGTTTTGAGAAAAATGAAGAATCGGCAAATACGCCAACTGAGCAAGTTGCTCCATCTGATTCCAAATGTGAATCACCTGAAGCAACTGATTCTGAGAAATTGGAATCAGTTGAATCTCTTGAATCTAACTGTGAATCTTCTAGAGCAGCTGACTCAGTAGAAGAAGATTCATCAGAAGAAGATTCAACAGAGCCACTACAAAAGGAATGTAACTCAAGTGGTTCAGCTGAATCAAGCAGCGAAGTAGTAACTGAGCCCACAACGTCTAAAATTGAAACAACAAGGCCAGTCCCTGATTTTAATTGTGTGATGTTACTGATGCTTCTACCTCATGTGCAGATGAGGTAATAATTGAAGATTGGGTTGAGGGGGATGATGTTGTTTGTCAAAAAGCTGACGATGTTTGTTTAAAAACATCAAATTTATCTACTGATGCTCCCCCATATGTGAGAAAGGCTGTTTTTGAGCCAGCTTTAAAAGGCCCTACAAATAAATATGTGCCTCCAAAACCAACAGTTAGAAATGAAAATGTTAAATCCAATGAATGTGCTAACTTTTGCAAACAGGGACTTAGGAAGCAGAGCACAAAGTTTGAACAGACTACAAACAAATCATTCAACAAATTTTATAACTTATACTCAGCATCAGTTGGGTCTAATGGATCGGGATATGCTCCTTACGTGAAAAAGCAAACCTGCTACAACTGCGGCATACCCTGTCATATTGCAAGGAATTGCACACATCGTCCCTATGTGCCATGCTATACACAACATCAGAGGGTTACACCTAGGTATAGAACTTATTCTAAGCTAATGAAGGTTGAAAAACCTAAGGCAATGATGATTAAGCATCCCCAGGTTAAACCATCTTGTGGGGATTGGAATGCTGCCAAAGCTAAAAGAAAACAAGCTTTGAAACCTAAACAAGTTTTGAAAAATAAAAAGGTTGAAAAGCAAACAGTTTTGCCGAAGGCACCTAAGAAATTAGAGAAGCCTAAACAAATTTGGAAGGCAAAACATAAAGCAGCAACATCACCGGTCCTTGAATCATAAGGGGGCCTGTGTTTTCGAGAAGTGTCTTATGTTGATGCTTCAGGAATACCCATGACCATGATGGCCTGGGTACCAATGTCTTACTAATCTCCTTACTTTTCAGGGACTACCAAGGAGGAGCTGTTGACAATCCTTGGATGTTGATAGCGGTTGTTCCAGAGACATAACGGGTGACATTTCACTGTTGCAAAATGTATATTTCTTTACAGTTGATATGTTTCGTTTGAAGGAGATAAAGGAGGTAAGACAGGATCAGCGAAAAGGTACAAATTTGAATTTCGTATTCTAATTTCAATATTGATTAGTCTTAAATCTGATGATGGAACAGTTAAAAAAACAACAAAAATATTTTTATTTTCTTTCGTGTTTCTCTTTGTACATATGTTTTTGTTGTTAGGTAAATTTGCGCCTAAGATTTACGCACAAATTTAGGGGGATATCTAGAGATATATGTCTGTAAATATATTTAAAAAAAGAAAGAAAATGAGAAAATACAAAAACATTCTAAAAACATAAAATTAAAAACAAAAATTTTTGTTGCATGTCTGGGAAATGAAATAATTTCACTATGTGGATTAAGGCTGACTCATGTAAGACCAATATTGAAATGGTCTGACTCTAGAGCGATATGTTGGTAGGCTTTATCCTGATGGCTGGATTCTTTGACTGGTTCTGTGCAGAACACTAATATTTATTCTATGACCTCATGAAAGAACGTCACTTGGGATTAGAGCATGCCTATTTAAATGCGTGTGTGACGTCCCGATACACACAATTTCATTCTAATTCTGAAATCTTTTCTGATCAACTCGTGTATCTCCTCTGTTTTGCGTGAGCAAAGACCTGGAGGTGCTAGGCAACGTCAGCTTCTGTTTTGCGTGAGCAAAGACCTAGCTGTATGTTTCGCTCTATGGATCAAATACACCCGAAAGAGGTCCTCTAGTGCCCAAAAGAAACCCAAATATAAACCCCATATCAAACTGAGAAAATCTTATTTGATCTGTACAATATATCCATCTCTGCTGATCCATTCTGTTCTCTTCTCAATCCAGTCCAGTTAAGGTTTCAGAATCCTAGAACGGGCATGTGAAATATGTGGTAGGGAAACTACTCGTATGGTAGCGTGTTCTGATTAAAATTCCAGGATTTGATTGTGATTGAATTGAGTGTTCATATTAATTAAAATGGAAAACATGATAAATAAGTTGCAGACCGTTAAATGAAAAAAGGCCTAAGGAGATAAGTTTAAGTGGACAAATATATTGGCAATCGCTCAGATCAACCAAAGTAAATTAGTGTTGATAAGTGTAGTCTGGCCTAAACACTGTGATTTGATCCCATTGCAATTATAATTGTATATTAGTTTCTTTGTTTATTTGTCTTTCAGTTTATATTGTTAGATCTTGAATTAAAATCCAAAAATTGTGTTTTATTTTTATAAAATCAAAAATCCAAAAATAGAGTGTTTATGTGTTTTATTAAAAATTTAACCGTTCTTGAAGATACGATTGATCATCAGAAGTTGAAAGAAATTTAAATTGTGATATTCGAGTACAAATACTTGGATATACAAAGTGTTCATGTGGTACTTTTCTCTATTGTTTAGAAATGTTGCTTATGAATTTCTGAGCATGTGCAAAATTTGATTTAAATCAAGAAACAGGGGTTGTTGAAGATTGAGATGTTGTTGGCTGCTAACAAAGCATGAAGCATCACAACAACAAGATGTGCCTGAGTCAGAAGAATAAGATACGAGTCATCATTTGACAGTGATAGTACATTTGAAGAAGTACATGTGAACCTGCTTGAAAGAGAAGACATTGACCAAAGTCGACAGCAAAAAATGCTTGACCAAAGTCGACAGCAAAAAATGCGTGTACTCTTTTATGGTGATAGGTCGTCTCGACCAAAGTCGTCGAGCTTGGCGGATAGATTATCTAAACAAAAATTTTAACGAGACCCACAACGACAGCCCTGCTGGACATCTGGAGGGTTACACGTATGCCAGGAGACTTACTCCTAATGAGTTTAGGCTGGTGCAAGAGCTAACGGATCAAGACATATAGCCTCATACAATCTGGAAGGCTGTAATTGAACAGAACCCTGAGAACAAATGTGTTTCGAAAGACATACACAACGCTCACAAAAGATTAGGGCCACGAAGTTCGAGAAAAAAATGTTTCCCATGCAGCGGCTGGAACAAATCCTCCAGGAAAAAAAGATGACCTATTACATACAGGCGGAACCTTCCACCAATGTCGTTCAGCATGTATTTTTCTGTCACGAGAAGTCCTTTGAAATGTGGAGGGCATTCCCGCATGTGCTTATGGTTGACGCTACCTACAAGACTAACATGTACAATCTTCCATTTTTGCAAGTTGTGGGTATGACGTCGACAAACCAAACCTTCTGTGTTGCGCATGCATTTCTTTCAAACGAGTAGGAGGTAACGTACGTCTGGGTCATGGAGAGGGTCAGGTCTATGCTGCACGAGTGCATGGAGCCGCGTGTAATTCTAACGGACAGGGACCAGGAACTGATAAACACATGTAGACAAATATTCTCTGGCGCACACAGATATCTCTGCTAGTTCCACATCTTACAAAATATTGTGAAGCACTGCAAGAATTCATTTACTCACCAAGATTGGGATGACTTTGTTCGTCAGTGGAAAATAGTGTGTGATTCCGCTACAAAGGAGGTATTCGATTATAACCTCCTCAACCTTCAAAGACACCTTATCAATCAACAACGAAAACGTATGTTTTCTCTAAGTTAATACATTCATTTAAATAGATATATAATTTGAATATGTTTATTTTTTTCAGATGTTTTTTATTACCTATGGAATAACTGGTTAAGCACCTCCCGCCATTTGTTCGTATCTGCATGGACCAATCAAACCCTGACATTCTTCCAAACTACAACAAACTGAGCTGAAGGTACACATGCTGCATTAAAGAAACAGCTGACTACACCAAAATGCAGTCTGGAAACGCTGGTGAAAAAGGTGGACACCTTGATACTAAAGCAATATACGCAAATAAAGAAATGCTTGGAAGAAAGCCGTACCAAGAGAATGAACAACCACCTTAAGATTCCTTTGTTTTGCAACCTACTTTGTAAAGTTTCCATCCATGCTCTTAACCTATTAGAAAACGAGCTAACACGGAGAATAACCACGTTGCGGACATTCAGATCAACATGTAGCTGCCAGCTGTACTCGGGTTGCGGGTTGTTATGTGCCTGTCGCCTGGAGATATTAAAGAATACAGGTACTTATAAACTTATAAAAAAATGTTTTGTTGTGTTAATTTAATATGCTTATCTAGTGCTCTTTTTTGTTTTGTAAACTGCGTTATTCAGCTCGAAGATATAGACATTTTCTGGAGAAAACTTGACCTGAACCCATCAAATTTTGATGAGGAAGATGTTGATGTAGAAAAACAATTAGAATATGTGAAATAGAAATTGTCTACCCAACCCCCGCAAGTGAGGACAAGCGTCATATCGAAGATCATGGGGGTGGTAAACCCATATATGAGCGACAAAAAACCGCCTGTCGTATAAAAAAACACTCGCGGGCGGCCAACGTCTAAGGTCCAACAACAAAGAAAAGAACAATCTGCTGGAGATAGCTTAGTTGGGCCTCCCGGACAACAAAGTAGATGTGACCCTCCTCGACACAGCTCTTATGTACCGTCGCAAGATTCCCTAATACCGTCTACGTCTGCAATGTCTCTAAAGTCTCAAAGGTCGTTACTGCGATGCAGTTGTTCAATGGCTTCACATGAAAAAGAGCCTGGCAAGGACCATGGCTTTTCGTTAATCAGTGATGACGGAATGCTTGAATATGTGCACAGATTCAAAAAACAAATTCCAAAAGTGTTTCACCCCTACATTTCAAGAATAAAAGATGTCAAGCCGAATGGACATTGTGGGTTTCGGGGGTGGCTGTAGGTTTAGGGTTTGAACAAGACTACTTTGGGTATATTCGAAACCAACTACTTGATGAGCTGACTTGTGATAACAAAGAAATGTGGAGGTACGTCTTAGATAGTGAAATACCAGGGGACTACGACGTGCAAGTACAGAAAATACATTTTACCGGGGTTGGAATGGCACCCATGGAACATTGGATGGAGATGGCCCAAGCAGGACTCCTTCTTGCCCATATGTTTGGTGTGATTGTTCACATATTAGACATCCAAGGTTGTTCGACTGTATTCCCCTTATATCATCCAAAGCATGCACGTGCCCCCCATCAGTTCGTTTCACTGGTAGTTGTTAATCGTAGTCATTTCATCCAGGTCAGACTTGAAGGGGAGTATCCAATGCCACCACCAAACTATCTCTGGAGTAGACACGCGGGCTCAGAAGCAGCACTTTGGACGGAAAACAACACGGGACGGATAGGGTGGTATGAAATGCTAATGAAGCCTAACATTGACCCTACATTTCTTGTTATTGATTAATTTATAATTTTAAAGAATAATTTATTTGTATAATGTATTCCATTTGTTTATTGCCAAAACAATGCATTATATTGATTAATTTGTAATACGAAAATACGCTAAAATATGCAAAAATACGCTAAAATATGCTAAAGTACGCCAAAATACGTTAAAATACGCTAAAATACCCTAAAATACATGAAAATACGCTAAAATACGTTAAAAATACGCTAAAATACATGAAAATACGCTAAATTACATGAAAATATGCTAAAATACCTTAAAATACGCTAAAATACTCTAAAGTACGCTAAAATATGCGAAAATATGCTAAAATACTCTAAAATACATGAAAATACGCTAAAATACTCTAAAGTACGCTAAAATATGTGAAAATACGCTAAAATATGTGAAAATACGCTAAAATACTCTAAAGTACGCTAAAATATGCGAAAATGCACTAAAATACTCTAAAATAAGCAAAAATACCTTAAAATACCCTAAAATACGTGAAAATACACTAGAATACGTTAAAAGTACGCTAAAATATGTCAAAATACGCTAAAATACTCTAAAATACGTTAAAATACTCTAAAATACGTAAAAAATACCTTAAAATTCGCTAAAATACATGAAAATATGTTAAAATACGTTGCAATACGCTAAAATACGTCAAATTACGTTAAAATACGCCGAGATACATTAAAATACGCCGAAATACGTTGAAATAACCTAAAAAAACAGGTTAAATATGCTAAAATACGTTAGAATATGCTCAAATATGTCCAAACACTCTAAAATACGCAACTAATGATATTTCCACGAGCGTATACATATAACATGGCACTATGCAGTACAAGTGGATTTCAAACAAAACTGTACGTAATCATAGAATACGATATTCGCTCGTAACCGAACGTCACCGAAACGACGTATGTTGAAGGTATACGTCATAAACGACAAAATATGCGAAAGTTCGCCAAAAAACTGTAGGTGCATTACGTCTGTCGACTTCGTCTTGTATCGAGTCTTGTAATAGAATTGTTAGATCAGGGCACGTAGTACGAGAAACTAGGGTTTGAGTGTGAAGAGCTAATTTTGCATGAAATGGATTTTAGCTAATTTCGTATGAAATAGCATTTTGCTATTTCGCACGAAATAGCATCTGACAATTACATGCGAAATTAGCACGCCTATAAATACCCTAGATGCGAAATCATTTGTAACGCTCATGTTTCTGGTACCGAAGTGCTGCCGACGTGTCTACTGATCTGTAAACGTGTTAAATCAATAATAAAAGACAATTAGAAGTATTTTAAGCTGTTACAAAGTCTAATCAATGAATTCCGCATCTGATTAGTCCGAGAACTCTTCTGATAGACTCGTTTGGGTCACAGAACGATCCTACAAGTGGTATCAGAGCTCAGGAGGAAGAGTTCTTACCAATTCAGCTTAAAAATCTGATTTCTACACCCTCTTTTTCAAATTAAACAGAATTTTACGGTCAAAATGGTCTGAATTTCACACATTGTGTGCGAAACAGTGTTTTAATGAATCCTTGAAAGAATTGGACCTTAATTCGATTATAAACTGATTTAATTGGATATTTCGCTTGAAAAACAGATCAGTCATGATGATGTCAGCGGTATTTCGCACGAAATTAGCAATTGATTTCGCTTGAAATTGCTATTTCGCTTGAAAAATACTTGATTTCACACGAAATCAGGTTATTTCGCACCAAGGTGTTATTTCGCTTGACTAATTTCGCACGAAATTAGTAATTTCGCACGAAATTAGTAATTTCGTTTGAGTTGGTATTTCGTGTGAACATTATTTCGTTTGAACAGTCTATTTCGCTTGAAAGTGGTTATTTCGTTTGAAATCTGATTTCGTTTGAAGTTGTCTTGCAGGTTATTTCGCACTAGATTGTAATTTCGCACCAAAAGTTATTTCGTTTGGGATTTAATTTCGTTTGAAATCCGATTTCGTTTGAAAGTTACTGATTTGTGAAAAATTTACCGAAACATGGAAGAGGAATTCTACAATGCATTTGCTACACCGGTTGCTCATGTCACGGCTGCTGAAACTCTTTACAGTGAGAATGAGACGGGAACTTATCAAAAACCACCGAAGCTTATATACATTGAAGATTTTAGAGGATGGCAAAATTGATTTGAAAACTGGGTGCAAGCTTATAAGTTTGATGCATGGTGTTTATTAGTGAAGGATTACGAGAAACCGAAAAATGAACGTGGGCTTGAAAAGGCTTTTTGTGATTTTTCAGAGATTGAAAAATTGAAATATATAAGTGAAAAAATGATGATCAGTATTCTTCAACAAGCAGTTAAAGAAGATATATTTGTTTTACTTCAACATGAGGGAACTGCAAGATCAATTTGGACTGCATTGATTTAAAAGTTTAAAGGAAGTGCAGATATGATCAAGAACAAAAAGGCTTTACTGAAGAAATCATTTGATATGTTTGTAGCCTTAGAAGGTGAAACAACAAAAAAGACCATTGATAGATATTGTCATTTGGTTTTGGAAATGGGAAGATTGGAAATTAAGAAAGACGACGATGAATGGGTTGATAAACTAGCTGATGCATTACCACACCAGAAAGGGGAACTTATTTGTTGATCCTAAAACACATGAGAAAATCTGAAAATATGAATCTGGCACAGTTTATTCAGAAAATTGAAGAGCATGAGTTGGATATCCCAAAAACTGCTATCATGTCTAATCCAAATGCTCAACAAGATGTGAGTTTATACTACAGAGAAAACAAATTTGAAGTTACTCCAAGCCCAAAAATACAAACTGGTTTCAGTGCTGATAGTTCTTCTGGAACAAAGGGAAGTACTGTGACTCAAAGTGGTGGACCTTCATCTTCATATTCAAGCTTTGATCCAAATTTTACAACACCAAGTCCTCAACAAAATAATTCTACAAATCTGTAGTGCAATGTTACCTTGAACATTCAAAATGGTCAAAATCTTTCTCCGGAAATAGCTAAGCAACACATGGCATCACTCGTTGCTATGTTGGAATCATATGAAAGTTTGATTGCTGGCAGAATTGGAAATCCGATGCTTACCAAAGAGGATTATGACCAAATTGATGCGAAGGAACTTGAGTTGATGGACATCAAGTGGTGTCTAGCCAGTGCATTTAGAAGAGCAGAAAAATTTACACAAGTCACCGGAAGAGATGATTTTCGAGAAATTAAGTGCATCTCCAATAGGGTTTGACAAATCAGAGGTCATTTGTTTTCGTTGCAAAGAAAAAGGTCATTTTAAGCGTGAGTGCAAAAACAAAGAAGAACAAGGAGTCAAAAGAACAAAGATCTTTAGATCATCAGAAAGTGATGATGATACTGATGACGAGGAAGAGTACATTAATAATGCAAGAAAAAGTTTAGACTCATTTAGTTTTAATTTGTTTTTTGCAGATAAGATTGAGATGTTGAAAGAGAAGAAGGCTGCTAGATTGAATAGAGAGTTAGAGACAAGAAGGATTGCTGAAGAAAAGGCAAAGTTGGAAGCTTAAAAATCAAAAGCTGAAGAAAATTCAACAGAAAAGATCGAAGATAAAGAGTGTAAGATAAAAATAGAATTTGCTGAAGAAGCAAATGTTGAACCAGTAATTGAGAAGGTGATCGAAAAAATAGTCGAAGTTAAAGAAATTGTTGAAGTTGAGAAGGTTGTCGAGGTTGAAAAGATAGTTGAGGTCATTAAACCTTGTCTGAAATGTTTGGAGTAATGCAAACATTGTGAGGAGAAAGATAAAAAGATTCATGAACTAGAAGAGATGAAAGAGAATTTGTTGTCTGATGTGAAGTATGTAAAAGAATCATATGATGTGCTGAACAGAACAGTAAATGGTCTGAAAAAGACAAATTCAGAAGTTGAGATTGCTATGACAAAAATGAGCTCAACATTAATGTCAAAGCAGAAGGTCATTAATGTGTATATTGAAGACTGTGCAAAATTGAAGCAGGAATTGGAACTCGAAAAGATAGAAAGTGAAAGAATCAAAAGATTGTTGTTGAGTTATACAACTTGTGATTATTTGATTGATCGAGTTTATCCTACTGTTGCAGGTCTTGAAGCTTTTCAAGAACAAAAGAAAGAAGAAACAGATGCTGGTAAGAAACAAAGTGCTAAGTATAATAAGTGTCCGCCCCCGATCTATGAAAGTTATTCTCCTAGAAAGCCAAATGAGGAACAATTAAAAAATGCGATCAACATCAAGTTAAAGTCTGAAATCATTGATGAGTTACCAGACAATATTGATGTCACATTGACAGCGTCTGACACTGATCATGAGTCTGAGTTGTTAAAGAAAGTGGTCGATCAGGTGTTGGATATGGATGAAGAGTCAAAGTCGGAGTTTAAGTCTGAAAGTTTGAGTTCGTCAGAAAAGAGTCCGAGTTCACCGGTTAAACGGGTTTACAATAAAGAATTTTTCTTATCAAAATCTAATTTGAATGATGAACCGATCAAAGTGACATATACTTTGAATGATTCAGACAGATTACATTCTGATGAGGAATTTCCAAAAAGAAGTGTTAAATCTGAAATGATCAAACAGGTTTTCAAATTAACAGAAATTAATATTTCTGAAATAAAAAATTTAAATCTTCATGAAAAACCTAAAAAGTACACTTCAAGATTTCAACAGAGATTGAACAAAAAAGGGTTACGGTTCTGGTTATGGTTTTCAGAAAAAACCAAACCATTACAGTAATTTCAAAAAGAAAGGATTAGGATTTATTGTTTCAGAAAATTATAAAAAAGAGAAAAATTATAAATCAAAAACAAAATTTGTTGCAGGAGGAAGTTCTGAAGAAGAGCAGATGAAACCATTCTGGAGACAGTCAAATCAAGAGTTTCTTGCTGAGAAGAAAAAGAATATGATGATGAGAACGGAACAAAGAGTTGAGAGAAGAACGTGTTTCAAATGTCACAAGATTGGGCACATTGCTTGGAACTGCCAACAGTCCAACAATACACAACAGGGAGTTTCTGTTAACTCAAAATTGAAAGAAAAATGTGTTAATAAAAAGAAACAACAAACTGAGAAATCTAAAGTGTTTGAAAATTCGACTTTCGAAACTGGTGTTGTTTCAAAACGTTTTTACAAAAGAAAAGTCGATTTGAACAAACAAAAATGGGTTGTAAAGTCTGAGAGTAATTCTGACAATGAATCTGATTCCATAAAATCAGAGGAGTCATTTGTTGAGAAAAAGAATGAGAATTCCGTTCCAGAGTTGAACGATGAAAATTTTCCACCATTACAGGCAGAAAATCTGAAATCAAAAGGTAGGTTTGAGATTTCAGGTCAATTCTTCTCTGGTAAAGAAGAATTTGATACTGAAAAGGCTTTCAATGGAAAAGTCAAACATATTTTTGGAAAGATGGTAGATGGAAAAGTGAAAAGTGCAAAAGATTTTTACAGATCAAAAGGAGGTTGGGATAGAGTTGAATCACCCAAGGCTGGTCAGGCTTGGGTGACTGTATTTTCTAACTAAAATTCTGACTTGCCGGAGCTTCCAAGTTGGTAATCGTGGAGCAGGAATCGGCATCATTCTGGAAAATGTCTGATTGGTAAACCTACAAGTGGTAGTTTTCTTGAAAATTGTTATATTTCAAATTTACAAGTGGTTTTGATTGATAAGACAACCTACAAGTGGTAGAATAAGGTTTTCACTTACAAAACTTATTTTCTTGAAAAACCATTTCTGATTAAAACAAACTTAAGTGTTTTGAAATCATAATGGGAAAATAGTTTGTTGAAAGGGGGAGTTCTGATTGTTTATGTCAAGTGGATGGCGATTTGAAATGATTTGATATCAGTTGTCACTTTACCTCGTACAGTTTGTTTTCAAATTTCTTTTAAATGATTTTGAATTTTAGGGGGAGTAAGAAGTTTCAGAAAATCCAAAAACATTAGAAATTTTGAAAAAGGCAAAAACATGATAAAATAAAAAAATGAGTTTTGTTGTGAAAAAGAGGAAATGATAGTACATCAGTGGACTATCACATCATGCTAAAGAATTGGAAAGTTAAAATGTGATAAACGGTCTCACTGATGATGTGCCAGTATGTTTTTGCACATTTAGTAGATTGTGTCGAGATATAAACCTAAATTTCAAACTTACTTATATCGTGGGGAACATCTCTCGGATATATGGGTAACCCCCGAAATCTTGTTTGAAAGGTCCCTCTTTTTTGAGATACTAGGTCTTTATACTCAGTGATATCTGGGGTATTATTCCGGGACTTCTGATTTTGTGGAAGCAATGGCCTAGTCCCCGTATAATACTTTTCGCTTGCTTGAAATATAGCATCACCCTCAGTACAAAAAATGATGAAACGTTGCAAAATGCTAATCATGTGCTGTTGAAGAAAAGATTCTCTAAAGGGAACACACTAAAAGTCGAAGCCATCATCTCTCTGATTTTGCGGAAACAATAACCTGAGCTCTCATGGCCCTCGCATTTAACCCTTTACAGATATCATCTGTGGTATACTCACCTGTAAGAATGAATTCTGGGATCTGGATACGGGAGTATATTCTGAGGTGGGGCACGAGAATAAATTTAAGTCCTTAAAATACTAAATCTCATATCTCGAAACAGTTGAACTTTGTGTGAAAATTTAAGTGGATCAGTATACTGACAATCTAAGTGAATCGTTTAGAACTTAAAATGTTTAAAGCTTAACGGTGTTTGTCGCAACCCCCGATCCCTTATCTGTCCCGGGAACGGGCGGACGCGAACTCAGAGTTTGGTGGTATCAGTTTGTTTAATCTCGCAGCGGAATTTACATCAGGACCATAGTTAGGAAATATTTTATCAGAGTAAAACCACCATATTGGATATTAATCAACTCATGGGCAAAACCCAAGTTTCTTATTACAATACATTTACAGGGACAAACCCTATTTTATTTAATTTAAAACATCGTTTCTTAGATAACTTTTATAGCCACTTATTTTCCAAGCCGTCAGTGCTCTCGAGCTGGCTTTTTCCCAGTTGGCTTTCACATTGTGTTACCTGAAACATGTTTTAAAAATATTTTGTCAGCGGGAAATACTGGTGAGTGAATCCCAATTTAATCAAAACGAGTTTTATCAATTACCACAGTATTGAGAGCGATTACAATGTTTATATCTACACAATTACCCATTCAGTACTTGCCACTCGACCGTATCTATGGCTATGGTCATATCACACATTGGCTACTCGTCGTCCAATTGTGAAGGTTATCAAGTAATGTATACAAAACCCCATAATACCGGCGATAATTGAAGAATTACACGACTCACATACTGGTAATATGATATAAACAATTGAGGTTTTATAAAAATAGTTGACACAAAAAGGAGATTACTCACATTGCATCTTAGGCTTCTCGTAAGGGTTTCCTGGATATAATCTATAATTTATACAAATGTACATTGGTTAGTATCATAACCCTTTAAAGAATATAAATGATACCCTCGCCGAGACGGTATTCCAACAACTACGTCGGGCAGAACCACGACAGTTGTTACGGAACCCTAAATCAACCGGGCAGCGTAATTATTATGAAACCGGGGTTATAATAGTTACAACGGAGCAGAACCTCGCTAATTAGGGGTATAATACCCGACTATAATTTCTACTACTTCAGAAATTCGAGATTGAAAGAAAAAATTAACGATTGAAAGTGAAACCCGACGGCCTTCTTATATAGTTGCTGAATCTCGTCCTGTCGCGGCCCGCGTAAGGTAAGGCGAAGCCTTACGTGGCCCGCGTCAACACACGGTCAACCATATAGCTTGTCCCGGTCATTGTCTAGACCGCCACGATGACGACATGTGTCGGCCTCTGGGTGTATCCGCGTTTCATGGTCTCTCGCGGCCCGCGTACACTTAAAAGAACTCTAACGCGGCCCGCGTTAACTAAAGAAATCAATGATATCAGGTTTAACCATGATACCGCCCGCGTGAAGGTTGGGGTGGGTCTACGCGACCCGCCAAACGGGTCGTGTTCGCGGGTTAGCGGGTTCAACCCGACCCGAACCCGAAAATTTTAAACGAACCCGAACCCGACCCGAACCCGAAAATCGTGCCATACATATGAACCCGAACCCGACCCGAATATTCGTATACTAACCCGAACCCGACCCGTTCAACCAGAATTTTTTATTTTTTATTTTTATTTTTTCAGCAAATTAATATATTAAAATTAACAATACTAAAAAAACACAATTTATATAATAAAATTACATTAAAATCATAAAAATTTATGTCAACTTCCATTTTTAAGTTATATCTATAGCATAAAATACACACCCAATTTAATTTATGACATAAAACATATTTAAAAAAATATAATATAATAGAAATGGGTTAAACGGGTCAACCCGCCAACCCGACTGTGTTGACCCGAACCTGACCCGTTTAGCTAAACGGGTTCGCGGGTTCAACCTGAAACTGACCCGGACCCGTTTAGACTAAACCCAAACCCACGAATTTCGTGTTAGGTTCGTGTCGTGTTTTCGGGTCGTGTCAGAAATTCACACCCTTACCTCAGCCCTATATTTCATATTTTGATTTATTTAATAAACTATAATATAATTCGGGCTCGGTTTTCACATACGGGGTGTAATATAAGACATATTAGGGTCTGTAAAATATATTTAGGATGTCGGAAGTTATTCGAGGGTGTCGGTTTTCTGGAGGGTTGTTACATTCTCCCCATCTTGTTTTTAGAGCTCGTCCTCGAGATCTACTGGAACAAGTGTGGATATTCTCTTTGTATTTCAGATTCAAGCTCCCATGTGTACTCAAGTCCTATTTTGGAGTCTCACATCACTTTGACTAGAACTAATCTCTTGTGCTTGAGATTTTTGACTGGAATGATCTTGTCAGTTATTTCCTGCATTATCTCAGGTCCAGATAGTTGCTTTTCCCCAATTTCTACCCAATAGACTTGGGGTTTGGCACTTTTGTCCATAAAGTGCTTCGAATGGTGCAACATTGATACTTATGTGATAACTATTGTAAGAAAATTCTTATGAAAGGTAAGTGATCGTTTGACCTTTTGGTGAATTTACTTGGATTGACTTTTGATCACATAAAGTACTGGCTTTATTGGCTATTAACCAATCTATTCTTAAAACAATATCAAATCCTACCAGATTCATTGGGTAAAGATTTGTAATAAACTTATGGTTTAGAATTTCTATTCTTGCTCCCTGCAAGATTTCAGAAATTTTAATGGTTTCTCCATTGACTGTCTCTACTAGACATACTTGTGGTAGTTTAGTTAATGACTGATTTAGAAATTTGCAAAATGAAGTATTAATAAAACTTT
>JARYGA010057265.1:0-44506 GCA_030545235.1 Helianthus tuberosus | reverse complement strand
CGCAGCATTTTCTTCAACTGCTTCAACATTGATCGAATTGAAAAAGTCATCGTACTCAAACATCCAAGGCTGACCAGGATTTCTAACTGGCAAAGTGTGCCTTTGTACTCTGACTTCAGACCATTCCTCGACCCTTTTAGTCTCTAGATTCCAGACTCTTAAGTTTGGGGTGGAATACCCAAGAAAGTATCCCTCAATTGCTCTTGCCCCAAACTTTCCATTAGGATCGATAATTGTGCAAGGAGCTCCAAACGGTTCAAGATATGACAAATCTGGTTTCCGTTTGTTAATAAGCTCAAAGCAGGTCTTGTTGTGCCATGAACGCCACCCAAGAAAATCTTGAATAATCATCAGTTATCATGAGGCAGTATTGATCATTCCTAATGCTTTTGTGCTTGACAGGACCGAACAAATCCATGTGCAAACGTTCAAGAGGAACAGCCACCGTGTTGACTTTCTTTGTAGGGTGTCGCTTCTTCGTTTGTTTTCCTTTTTGACACGAAACACAGACGTCTTGAAGATGGAAGTTTTTAAGAGGAACACCATTCACCAATTCATTAGACACCAAATGATTCATTTTGCGTAAGTGAATGTGACCCATTCGTCTGTGCCAAGAGATTGTGTCTTTTTCTGTGGCTTTAGAAACGAAACAAGTTGCTTGTGCAGACGTTGTGATAGCTTGGCTCATATCAAGGACGTACAGATCATTTATCCTTGGAGCCGACAAGAGAATCCATTCTTTCGGAATTTTGAAGCCGGGTTTCAGCACATAACATCCATTTGCATCAAAGTGTACTGAAAACTGCTTATCACAAATTTGAGAAACACTAAGAAGATTGTGATCTAGTTGTTGTACGAAGTTGATCTTATCAAAGCTAACAACCCCGTTGGAAATCATTCCTTCACCCGTAATATATCCGCCTTTATCTCCAGCAAAAGCAACATAACCTCCTCTAATAGATTTGATGTCGTAGAGAAGCTTCATGTCGCCTGTCATGTGCCTGGATGCCCCACTATCAACAATCCAATGACTACTGATAGTTCCTCCTGGAACACCCTGCACATGAACTCACATAATTAGTTGGAGATGGGGACCCAAGCCATTGTGGTCTTGGGTCTTCCATTTTCATCAACAACAATAACTTCTATTCTTTGATGATTTAAAAATTGTGATGGTCCCCCTGATTCATTAACCGTTTTTGGTTTCCAGGTCTGTTTTGTTATACCAGTTTGATTGTTTGTAAATTTAACTTCATGATTGTTAGAAGTTTTTGAAAGTTTTGATCTTTCTGGTTTAACTGGAACAGATTGTTTGTTAACCACATCAGTTTTAATTGCTTTTTCAATTTTCTTGACCTGTTGGCGTTTCTGTTTCTTTTCCCTTTCTTTTACAAGGCGGGGATCTTGTTTTGATGAAACAGATCGCTTGCGGTCAATGTGGTCACGGGGAACATCAACTATGCCTTTTTGTTTATGAAGATACGGGCAATTTCGAACGATATGCCCGATTGTTCCACATTCAAAACATGATCTTCGTTCAACAAACCCCGAAGTATCATGTGGTCGTCTTGCCGATGATGAACTTTGTGATCCCGAGGTACTAGGTTTTGAACTACTTGGTTTATTCCTTTTCATCACAGTTGCTTTCTTGACAAAATCTAAGTTAGATTGATTTTCAAACTTTGCAATTTTGTCCGTTCCCTTAGATTTCACAAAGTTCACATTCTTCTTCTTCTTCTGATTCGGCTTCTTTTGACTTTGAGTCGGTGTCTTATCTTTCAATTTGGTATGATTTTGCTGGGTTTTCACTGTCGGTAATTTCTTGTTCCCAAATTGTTTTCTAACTTCAGCCTTTGGGATAGGAGGACACTGTGTGACTGTAACTTGTGGTCCTGTCTTTCCCAAAAACTTACTTGTTGAATTTTCAAAGACTTTACTGATTAAAGATTGATTAACATTCTTAATAGGAAAATCTTTGTCTGAGTAAATTTTATCATCACCAACAAGAGTGTACAGCAAATCCACATTCTCCGACTCTTTCTCAGACGAGGACTCGATTGCAACAGTCTTAGCGGGTTTTGCAGGAGGATCACACAGAATATGATTCTCAAGAGGTATGTCCTCTTCGTTTATCACCGCATCAGACTTTGCTGAATCAGTATCATCGGATTCATCATCAGAAGAATCAACATCCTCAATCACAACTGGAGGATCCTGATTCTGTTCAGCAGTTACAAAAGTATCTGCTGACACATCCGAATCTGATGATACTTCTTTCTTGTATCCAAGCCCTGCTGCGAATTCCTCAACGTCCAAAGGAACCGATGGCTCAAAATGAGTCCTATACTCCTCATCAGGCAGTGCATCAAAATTATTTCTCACGGGTGGTGGACATTTCTTATAGCCTATGCATGTGACATCCCGTTTTTCTTTCTGAACATCAATGATGTGATCCAACACATAGCTAGAGCTCAAATAACTGTCTAACTTAAGTCGGATCGCCTCACTTTCAGTTTTAACACAAGCCATCTCTTTTTGCATTACCTCAAGACGAGTTATATACAGGTTAATGTCAGTTTGTTTTCTGGAAACCATTTTTGTCAACTCTGTTTTATCTTTCTTTAACGTTTCAATCATTGACTTAAATTCCTTTTCATGGTTTTCATAAAACATGTTGGCTTCAGTGCACTTGGAAAGATCAACGGTCAACTTTTGATTGTGGATGAATGTCACATCATATTTCTCTTGCAAAGCCTCGTGTTTGCTTTGCAATTCACACCACTTATCATTCACTAAGACATGTTTGTCTTGCAAGTCAAACAAACTAGCTTGTAAAGCATCATGTTTGCCTTGCAACTCAGACATGTTTGCATCCAAATCAGCACATCTAACATGCAATCTATCACAATTATCACAGCTAACAGAAGTGGGTTCATCGACACATACCTGACTTGATGAACTGTCGACATTAGCCATAAATAAAGGCTGAATGGAGAGAAGACGAAAAATAAGCAGCTTGATCCACCAAAATAGATCTTCTATCAGTTCCTGCTGCAACTTCCTCCAATAGCTCATCAATATTTGCATCGACTGACACACTTGATGTGTCATCTTCCTGATCATTTCCTGAACCCGAGGACTCTTCATCTGAACTTCCACTGTAACCTGAGCTGTTTTCATCTTCAGAAGACTCATCACCATTGGTGGAAGATTCTCCACCACTGGTGTGTTTAAGATCCTTGACAATTTCAGCAAAACAAGCTGTTCCATCTGGAGCATCGTTTCCCAACTGAATAGACCAATCACAACCTTCATCTACTTGAACCACAAGTGCCTGGTTGGCATTTGATGGTCCTGCTTGAGTCTGGTTGTTAACAGGCACCAATGTGCGAACATTGTTCCTATTCTGGTTCTGCTGGTTGCCTTGACCTCTGAAGGGATTCTGGTTTCCATGCTGAGATGGTCTTGTACATTCCCTTTTAAAATGACCCCGTTCCCCACAATTGAAACACTTGACCGCCTGCTTATCGAACCCATACTTGGTGTCTTTCTTGCTCTCCAAGCTGGTTCTGCCTGTTCTTTCCATGAAATCCTTTGCTCGCCTAACAGCACTGGCAAAGGCCCACTTGATATCCATCATCTCCATCTCCTCTTTATCAATCTGCTGATAGTCTTCTTGTGTCAGATTAATATTACCAATCTGACCTTCCAGTAATCCACAGTATGCGCTCACCAAAGTGTTAAGCAGCTCCATGTGTTCCTTTGCTACTTCCACACTGACTTTAGAAAAGCTTGAGGTGTCGAGCTGTACTGTATTTGGCTTTGATTGTTGACCAGCAGATGACGTGCTTCCATAACACGCTTGCTGTTGAGGAGGAAGTGGATTCCCGTACATGTCTGTTGGTACGGTAGACTGAGGAGGAAGTGGATTCCCATACATGTCTGTTGTTCCGGGAGATCGAACTGGCAATGGATTTCCGAACATATCAGTTGGTCTGAGAGGTCGTTGGCTTTGTTGTTGCTGTTGAGGAACTGGTTCCAGCAGATTTCCATACATGTCTGTCTTTGGAGGCACCGGAACTTGGATAGTATTGCCATACATGTCTGTGCTAGTCACAAAGGCTGTTTGAATTAGAGCGTGTGAAAACGGTTTTGTAGAAGTACTAGAAGTTCCAAAATACATTTCAGGATTTTGAGGCATGGGAATTCTTTTTGCCTTCAGAGTTTCTTCCTGATTCTTGTTTTCCAGGATTTGAACAAAGTCGTTGAAGCTCGTTGTAGCTAAAGTACCATTGTACTTCATGATTTCCAAGAAAGTATTCCAATGAGGTGGCAACGCATCTGCAAATCTTTTCACAATCTCTGCAGGAGTTGTAACAACCCCAAAATTTGTCAATTCAGTCAGCAGATGATTAAATCGACTTGTCAAATCACCCAACGACTCATTCTCCATACAAGTAAAACCATCAAACTCTTTCTTCAGCAGTTCTTTTCTCAATTGACGTGTCGCTTCATTTCCTACGCCCCTTGTTTTCAACGCGTCCCACAACCTCTTCGTTGTCTTGTAACTGACGAATTGATGATAGATATCTTTACTTAAGGCCTGAGTGAGAATGGCGTATGCCTTCTTTTCTAGATCATAGACCTTCTTCTGATCTTCCGTGAGATCTGCAAACGTAGCAGCAGATGATGCGGCAACCTCTATTGTTTGATCGAAATCAGTAATAAACCGCAACCACAATTCTGTATTTTGGCCAAGAACGTATGTATGAAATCTATCAATCCATCCTGGATATTCATACAAGTGCATCAACTTTGGAGGCCGATTCAAACTTCCAGTTTCGCTCTCGCTTAAGAGAATGCTTTGAACACTTGGAACTTGATTTGATACAAATGCCCATTGACCGGTAGAAATTGCATTAGCTTGAGAAGATACCGGTGCGGAAGATGACGGAGTACCAAAATACATATCTGTATTTACCAGAGTATTCCACCTTGGATTCATTTTTTATCAACAATAATAATATTACACCAGCCGAAGGATCTATTCGAAAGACCTGAAACACAAACTTGTTAAACAACAACAGACTAAGTCCGAAAGATCAAAGCTTGTTCGAAGGATCAACAGTGTTCGAAAGATCACTGTTGAGTTTCGAACAAAGATTTCGAAAGATTCTCCAACCGAAGGATCCTTATCTTTCGAAAAAGGACTGTAGACCGAAAGATGAACACGAAAGATGACTTCGAAAGACTCCCCAATCGAAGGATCCTAGTCTTTCGAAAGTGAGCAGAAGACCGAAAGATGTATGTTTCGAAAATATTCCTCGGAACGAAAGATAAGTCTCACACTTCGAAGGATGCTCGAAGGATGACAATCTGTCGAACCTCCTTTGGTCGAAAGATGATCTTTCGAACTTACTGACACGGTTGACAAATGTGACAGGTTGGTGAAAAGTTGACGGGTTGGTGAGAACTTTCGGCAGAAAGTATGTTCAGACCATATCTTCTGAACATGCAGGTTTCACCAAACAGGTAATGTCCAATATTTTAATCAGTTTACTCTTTTCAATGCACAAACAAGTTTAATATTCAAATTTTCAAGATCAAAGAGTGTAGTTTATCAAGAACCCAATGAAGACTTCAAGAACACTACCCAGAAAAATAAGAATTTCGGTGAACCGAAACTCTCCAAACACACGATTTTGCTAAAATGTTTAACAAAAACCCATGACTAACATGTAAACATGAAAAATAACAAGGTTTTTAACAAAACACCAAGCAAAAACAGCAAGATTTTCCAGAAAATATGAACTTTTTAAACCCGAAAAACAGCAAGAACACCTCGGTTTTAACAAGGATAAGAGCCAAGGCTCTGATACCACTTGTAGGTCCGGCTAGGGGAGGATCTAGTCGCCTAATCCTTGTGTACAAACCAACTCGGTTGTGCGGAATCCAACCGAGATAGCAAACCGAGATAGAACACGTAAATAATCAACACACAAGACTTAACGATTAACACCACTTGTATTAATACGTATGAAAGGTCCGTTACAAGCACAAGGTTTACAAATCAGTTCTGCAAACTCTCTCTAGTGTGTGTGTGTGTGTTCTGTTTTCCTTATCTGTCCACTCTATCGAAGTGAACACAACACACGGGTATTTATACCCAACACAGCAGGTCTGGTCGAAGGATCAGACAGACTGATCGAAAGATCATCTGTCGATCAGAAACACATCGAAAGATCTGCATATACCTCGAAGGTTGATATCCTTCGAGGTCCATCTTTCGAATGCTTATGTTTCGAGCTCATCATCGAAGGATATAGGCAATCCTTCGATGGTACATCCTTCGACTCAAACACATCTTTCAACCAATGTTGACTGTTTGGCCAAGTCAAACCGGAGGATGGTTGACTTGATCAAACTTACAAGACTAACAAAGACATCGTTTCGTAACAAGACAAAATACAGACAAAGTACAGACACGAGTGCACCAACATTCATATACGTCAAAACAGATGATAAATGGTATACTCACCAGTAAGATGAATCCTCGTGCATACCTTGATACGGGAATGTGTCGTGATGTGGATGAACACCGGTCGGTAAGTATAAATTATACCTTAACGTATCCCCTCGCCATGATTACATCTGATAAGTTGAGCTTATGTGGATAACAATAACGATAATCGTTATAGGATGTTTATCAACATGTTAACTATAAGAACAACAAGAGCGTTTTGGCATGACCGTACACTGATATGATTCTCTTACCCTCGAAACTCGCAAAAAGAATGTTTGTATATATTTACTTTTATTAGTTTCTGCAACTCTGTATATATTTATTTACTGCTTTCAGTCTTTAAGTTTGAAATATTCAAAATGCCAAAAAGATTTTAGGTGTGTTTTAATATAAACTTTATAAAAGTCAAAAAGATTTTATTTCTGCTTTAGTTTTGATTAACCGATGTTGGAACTCAAGTCTTCGTTGCCTGAAATCTGATGAAAACCAAAACGACTGAATCTTCATAAACGGTCAGAGTTTGCAAGTTTTGAAAGTTAATAATCAAAATTGAAAAATCTGTTAACTTTTCAAACTAACTGTCGGACGGTAGTTGAAAACAGGGTCACATGTGTGTCAATTGTTTAATGTTAACTATATTCCAAGCAGTTGTTCTCATTACGCGTTTAGCTTTCTTGCATGTGTAGATGCTAAAGGCAAGGAGAACATTTTCGATGATAACCTTCGGAATGAAGACATGACATGGAGGCACTCAAATGATAAAGATGATGGAGTTGCCGATGATCAATCACCAACACCACAAGGATCTCAAGCATTGAAGTCAAAAGATTCCCAAGCATAATCAAAGGGGGAGTTTGTTAACACACTACCTAAATGAAAAGGGAGTTTGTTGATACACTTTCTACTTACGACGCATGAAGACTTTGAAGATCCTTTCCGAAAATGAATGAACCATCAAGAGATGGAGAACGAGATTACGAACCTCACGAGCAGCATCCAAGGGGGAGTTTGTTGATACATATTATGTGGATACGGCTCGACTCGGTTCGGCTCGGTTCGACTCGGCTACGAAGTGAAGGCCGTAGTCAAGACATCCTCCTGTCTTGACTCGGTATGCTAGTTACTTCGTAATGTTCGATGTACATGTAACTGCGTGTGTGCAGTATACATGTTAATATAGCTTGTTTGTTTGTTGTTTGTTTGTTATAAAGCCCAAGTCAAGGCCCAAAGCCCAAACAACATGCACAAGTCACTGAGGCCCAACATGAAGACAAGAGCCCATGTGCATGTGGGACGAAATCCCCTGATTTCGTCCAAGTCCTTTGTGATGAAAACACTATTTTGGTGAAAACACTTTGGGGTGAAAACCAAATAGGACGAAATCAGGTGATTTCGTCAATATCCTTGATTTCGTCCTATGTGATTTCGTGGGTCTCTGATTTCGTCGACATGTGTACTATATAAACACAGCAAACAGACATAACACAGTTAGGCAATTCTGAATAGATTTCTTTGAGCGAACACTTTAAACACACACACACAACTGAGAGTTTATATGTTTATCTTGTAAACATTGCTTTGTAACGGTTTCATACGCATTAATACAATGGAGTGTTAATCGTTGAATCTTTGTGTTTGTGTTCGTAACTTGGTTTAACTTACCCGTTTGGATTCCGCACTCTCGGGTTTGTCGGAAAACAGGGAATAGAGGTTACTCGATCCTCCGGGTGGACCTACAGTTAGGTTATTTGTTAGCAAGTTTATTGAATTCGGTGTTATTTTGTACTCTTTACCTTCTGTTAAATCTTTGTGATCATGCATTCTTTAGGATTCAAAAAACCTCTAGTCAAAATGCAATATGCAATATGAATTATGTTTTTACATCTTGATTTTGGAAACAATAAAATAAGGTAGAACAATAATGCATGATAAATGAGGCAGTGAAAATATCATACTACTGAAACAACCTCAACCAATATATATCAACTAAGAACATTAAACCGCCATCATGATTGTCCCAGTATTCAGTGAGCCTGAGTTTCTTTAAAGGTGTTGGTTCAATAATGCTAATTAATGAATTTGATTACTATGAGGGAAGAACTAAGCTAACTTGCAAGCTGTCTTTATAATGCTAACCAACTTGGTTATACATTCAAACCTAACCATAACCTAATGCGTACCAGATGAGAAGAATTTGTAAGAACTTTGACAAACCTAAGTAATTCTGATCCATACAGCTTCTTGATATGGTATTTTTCAAAATAACATAGCACCAAGATGTACATGCAGTATGGAAGAAGGCATTTTTTTTAATTTTTTGCGTCCTTTACTGCTATCATGATTGGTATTAATGAACTCAAACGGCATTCTTCAAATTATCTATTACAACAGACAAATATATATAACTTGAAACTAGCTACTTTGTCTATTATATTCGACACAACCGACATCATTTGTGATACATGATGCCCCATTTATTCATCACATCAAATGTTCAAACAAAAATATATGTAGCAAGATAACTAAAAAACAAGATTTAATTATGTATTGAAATACACTACAACAATTGTTCAACCAGAATCTTGTTAATCTCTTTGATTTTGAGTTTTGAAATGCACAAGATTAGATGGAGGAATAAAACTGAAGTTTTGTCCATGAATATCACCTGTCAATGGAGCAAGATTAGGCAAAAATCCATAGTTTTCTGTGAAATTCTCTGAATCCCAACCTCCAAGAAAACCTAAAAATGTATTGCTTGAATTTAACCAACCAGCTGGTGGATTTGCAAAACTTTTGTTGTAACCATATCCGGAAAAATATGTTGATGAACTTGCAGCCGCAGTGCCCAAATAATCTTCAGTTTTTTGTGCAATATTATTGTTCAACTGTGTGTGGTCAAAGAAGTGATGCGTACCAGAATATTCATTGGGAGAAGTACTTGATGAGTCTTCTATGTAATGATTATTATTAGGGTTTGAAGAAAACCCTAATTGCAATTGGTCCAATTCATCATTAGGGTTTGCTCCAAACATCTGCTTTGATTTCTCGGGATTGGTAATCAACATTCTCTCTCTTGTTCTCTCTCTTGCTCTAGCTCTAGCCTTGCCCCTCAATTCCCTTGCCAATATATCGCTTTTCGTGGCGGTTTTGGAGCTTCCACTATCGTTGATCTCGTCTTGAACCTTAAGTTGTTTACCTTTGTTCGAAGCGGCATCGAATTCGATCCCCGAATGAACTTCACAATCCGATAAAGGCGATTCACAGCTCTCTATATTTTCGTTGCAAGCGCTTCGTGTAGTGTTTTGTGACTTAACGCTTTCAGTGACTTCATCTATGGCTTTCTTTGACTTGCTAAAGAGCCACTCAATGGTTTTACTTGCTTTATCAAACCCTAACATATCTTGAAGACCGAAAAACTTTCGAGCAATATGGAGAGATAATCTCATTCTTCTGTCTCTAAGGCCTTGAGCGGTATGAATCTTGCTATGTCGGTCTTTCTTACCAGCACTTCTTTGCTTTCTTGCACGTTTAGTTTTGGATGGTGATGGTGGTGGCTTGTTTGCAGTGCTGTATGTCATATGCTGCTGGTGGTTATGCAGTATTTCATCAAGAAGAGGAGTCTGAAACTGCCTGAAATAAGGTGCATCTTCTTCATGGTTTGATTCAGGATTTTCATGATTGAATTCGTTGTTTGATGGGAGTAAGATCGCCTCGTTGTTGCGTGACAAATACGCGTATTCCATACTCAAAAGGTATAGATAGAGAAAGTAATTAAAGATTAAAGAAATTCGCCGTTCTAAGAGAGAGAGAGAGAGAGAAGTGTGTTACTGTTAGTTTTTTGTGTAGAAATGAATATAGAAGATGGGAAGTGATTGCATCATGGTGACGGAGAAACTTGGAGATTATTTTTCTTTTTCAACGTTATAATGCTTACACTGTTTAAAAAATAGATGGATTTAGGGAAGCAATGTCGTAATAGCTCATGTGCTTGATATTAATTTGTGAATAGTGGGTGAGATTAAAGGACAATAAGTTGATAGGTATATAGATGTGGCCAGTCTAGGAGAGGTAAGATGAGTACAATTATTTATAGCCCATTCAAAGACAATCAATTAGCCTTAGTTAATGTTATGAGGATGACAACTTAATTTAGAGCCCATTCAAAGACAATCAATTAGTGTTATGAGGATGGCAACTTATCATGCTTCTTTGACTGAATGAATGACCCAGAAAGAATCTATTATTTCATCTGTAAAATGCACCTGCACATCGGTATTTGATATATTCACAAGTGTGTCACAGCTATTTTAATCCCACATGATCAGTGTTAACTAGCTATTTTAATATAACTCATTTATGTGTTTTCAGGCATACCATATGTCCTCAAGCTATTTATACGGATTTAACCTTGATATAAAGTCCTTCAATTCAAGCATAAAAAGTTTAAACGAGGAAACGAATATTACTTCAGTGAAAGGTAGTAAAAATATAATTTTTTTGAAAGGTGTGAATTATTCGCGAATGTCGGGAGATCTAACATACGTTGTCTTAAATAGGTCCGGGCTATAGAGCCCCTTCGCACAATAGATCCCCAATTTAAATCCCTCAATGCCAAACTCCTATTACACAGACTCGAACTTGAGACATGGAGGGAAAACTCACCTGGACCCCCTATAGGTGTAACTTAAATACCCATGGCCACCACTAGAGCACTCTTGATGGTTTAAAAATATAATTCAAAATCCTAAGATACTATGTTTATAATCCATGTTATAACAAATATTAATTTGTTGCATTATTAAACAAGATTTACTTTGTTGGTGCACTTGTGTCTGTACTTTGTCTGTATTTTGTCATTATACCAAACGATGTCTTTGTTAGTCTTGTAAGTTTGACCAAGTCAACCATCCTCCTGGTTTGACTTGGCCAAACAGTCAACACTTTGTTTGTAACATGTCTGTGTCGAAGGATGTGTCATCGAAGGATTGTTTAGATCCTTCGATGAGCTCGAAAGATGAACCTTCGATGGATGAACCTCGAAGGATATCATCCTTCGAGGTATATGTGATCCTTCGGTAGGTTTCAGATCGACAGATGATCTTACGATCAGTCTGTCTGATCCTTCGACCAGACGTGCTGTGATGGGTATATATACCCATGTGTTGTGTTCACTTCATGGTAGACACCAAAGAGAGAGACATATAAGTGAGACTAGAGAGAGCATTCTGTTGAGAGCACACACACGAGAGAGAGAGTTTGCAAAACACATTTGTAAACATTGAGCTTGTAACCGAACCTTTCATACGTATTAATACAAGTGGTGTTAATCGGTGAAGATTGTGTGTTGTGTTTGTGCTTGTTCTATCTCGGTTTGCATGCTAGATTGGATTCCGCACTTGCTAGTGTGTTAGATATAACAGGGAATAGGTTGAACCTCAACCTCCGAGGGACCTACAAGTGGTATCAGAGCCGTGGCTCTTTTCCTTGTTAAAAACCGAGTTTTTACAAGACTTTGGAGTGTTTTGGACAAAAACTCACTTAGTTTAGCACCCGTTTTTACTGATTTTCTCGCTTTTCCAGACTTTAAAACGTGTTCTAAACTTACCGGGTGTGTTAAAGGACGGTTTGGGTAACTTAAAAACTTGTTTTTAAGAATTTTGGTGTTTTCCGGCCAAATTCCGGCTTACTCCGGTGACCGATTTCTGGGTTGTTACTTCGATTTTCGGTAATATTTTATTGGTTCAAAATCTGTTTTGGCAGAAAGTATGGTCTGAACATACCTTCTGCCGAAAGTTTCTACCAACCCATCAACTTTTTCACCAACCTGTCACTTTTGTCAACTGTGTCAGACCAGATCGAAGGATATCCTTCGAAGTCGAAAGATCATCTTTCGATCAAAGGAGGTTCGATAGATAATCATCCTTCGAACATCCTTCGAAGTCTGTGACTTATCCTTCGATCCAAGGAATCTTTTCGAAGCATACATCTTTCGGTCTACAGTTCTTTTTCGAAAGATAAGGATCCTTCGTTTGGAGAATCTTTCGAAATCATTGTTCGAAATTCAACAGTGATCTTTCAAACACTATTGATCCTTCGAACAAGTCTTGATCCTTCGACCTTAGTCTGTTTATGTTTAACAAGTTTGTGATTTTCAGGTATTATTATTCTTGATCAAAAATGAATCCAAGATGGGGTACTCCGGTAAATACCGATATGTATTTTGGTACTCCGTCTCCCGCACCGGTATCTTCTCAAGCTAATGCAATTTCTACCGGTCAATGGGCATTCGTATCAAATCAAAATCCAAGTGTTCAAAGCATTCTCTTAAGCGAAAGCGAAACCGGAAGTTTGAATCGGCCTCCAAAGTTGATGCACTTATATGAATATCCAGGATGGATTGACAGATTTCATACATACGTCCTTGGCCAAAATACATAATTGTGGTTGCGGTTCATCACAGATTTCGATCAAACAATAGAAGTTGCCGCATCATCTGCTGCTACGTTTGCAGATCTTACGGAAGATCAGAAGAAGGTCTATGATTTGGAAAAGAAGGCACATGCCATTCTTACTCAGGCGTTAAGTAAAGATATTTATCATCAATTTGTGAGTTACAAAACAACGAAGAGGTTGTGGGACGCATTGAAGACAAGGGGCGTAGGAAATGAAGCGACACGCCAATTGAGACGTGAATTGCTAAAGAAAGAGTTTGATGGTTTTACTTGTATGGAGAATGAATCTTTAGGAGATTTGACAAGTCGATTTAATCATTTGCTGACTGAATTGGCAAATTTTGAGGTTGTTACAACTCCAGCAGAGATTGTGAAAAAGTTTGCAGATGCGTTGCCACCTCAATGGAATACTTTCTTGGAAATCATGAAGTACAATGGCACGTTAGCTACAACAAACTTCAATGACTTTGTTCAACTCCTGGAAAACAAGAATCAAGAAGAAACTCTCAAGGCAAAAAGAGTTCACGTGCCACAGAATCCTGAAATGTATTATGGAACTTCTAGCACTTCTACAAAACCTTCTTCACACGCTCCAATTCAAACAGCGTTTGTGTCTAGCACAGACATGTATGGCAATACTATCCAAGTTCCGGTCAAGCCTCCTCCAACAGACATGTATGGAAATCTGCTTGAACCAGTTCCTCAACCAGTACCACAACAGCAAAGCCAACGACCTATCAGAGCAACTGATATGTTCGGAAATCCATTACCTGTTAGATCTACCGGACCAACAGACATGTATGGGAATCCACTTCCTCCTCAATCTACCGGACCAACAGACATGTATGGGAATCCACTTCCTCCTCAACAGCAAGCGTGTTATGGAAGCACATCATCTGCTGGTCAATAATCAAAGCCAAATACAGTACGGCTCGACACCTCAAGCTTTTCTAAAGTGAGTGTGGAAGTAGCAAAGGAACACATGGAGCTGCTAAACACTTTGGTGAGCGCATACTGTGGATTAGTGGAAGGTCAGATTGGTAACATTAATCTGACACAAGAAGACTATCAGCAGATCGATAAAGAGGAGATGGAGATGATGGACATCAAGTGGGCCTTTGCCAGTGCTGTTAGGCGAGCAAAGGATTTCATGGAAAGAACTGGCAGAACCAGCTTGGAAAGCAAGAAAGACACCAAGTATGGGTTTGATAAGCAGGCTGTCAAGTGTTTCAATTGTGGTGAACGTGGTCATTTCAAACGTGAATGTACGAGGCCATCTCAACATGGAAACCAAAATCCTTTCAGAGGTCAAGGCAACAGGGCAAATCAGAACCAAGTAAGGAACAATGAGCGCACATTGGTGCCTGTCAACAACCAGAGTCAAGCAGGACCATCTAATGCCAATCAGGCACTTGTGGTTCAAGTAGATGAAGGTTGTGATTGGTCAATCCAGTTGGGAAATGATGCTCCAGATGGAACAGCTTGTTTTGCTGAAGTGGTTAAGGATTTAAATCACGCCAGTGGTGGAGAATCTTCCGCCAATGGTGGTGAATCTTCTGAGGATGAAGACTCTTCTGGTTACAGTGGAAGTTCAGATGAAGAGTCCTCGAGTTCAGGGAATGATCAGGAAGATGACACATCTAGTGCATCAGTTAATGCAGATATTGATGAGCTATTGGAAGAAGCTGCAGCAGGAATTCAAAGAAGATCTATTTTGGTGGATCAAGCTGCTTATTCTTCGTCTTCTCTCCATTCAGCCTTTATGGCTAATGTCGACAGTTCATCAAGTCAGGTATGTGTCGATGAACCCACTTCTGTTAGTTGTGATAACTGTGATAGTTTGCGTGTTAAATGTGCTGATTTAGAGGAAAACATGTCTGAGTTGCAAGGCAAACATGATGCTTTACAAGCTAGTTTGTTTGACTTGCAAGACAAACATGTTTCTTTGAATGATAAGTGGTGTGAATTGCAAAGCAAACACGAGGCTTTGCAAGAGAAATATGATGTGACATTCATTCACAATCAGAAATTGACCGTTGATCTTTCGAAGTGCACTGAAGCCAACATGTTTTATGAAAACCATGAAAAGGAGTTTAAGTCGGTAATTGAAAAGTTAAAGAAAGATAAAACCGAGTTAACTAAAATGGTTTCCAGAAAACAAAATGACATTAATTTGTATATAACTCGTCTGGAAGTAATGCAAAAGGAAATGGCTTGTGTCAAAACTGAAAGTGAGGCGATCCAACTTAAGCTAGACAGTTATTTGAGCTCTAGCTATGTGTTGGATCACATCATAGATGTTCAGAAAGAGAAACGGGATGTCACATGCATAGGTTACAAGAAATGTCCACCACCTGTGAGACATAATTATGATGCCATGCCGGATGAGGAAGATAGAGTTTTCTTTGAACCATCTGTTCCTTTAGATGTTGAGGAATTTGCAACAGGACTCGGATACAAGAAGGAAGTATCATCAGATTCAGATGCGTCAGCAGATACATTTGTAACTGCTGAACAAAATCAGGATCCTCCAGTTGTGATTGAGGATGCTGATTCTTCTGATGATGAATCTGATGATACTGATTCAGCAAAGTCTGATGCGGTAATCAAAGAAGAGGACATACCTCTTGAGAATCATATTCTATGTGATCCTCCCGCAAAGCCCGCTAAGACTGCTGCAACCGAGTCCACGTCTGCAAAAGAGTCGGAGAGTGTGGATTTGCTGTACACTCTTGTTGGTGATAATAAAATTTATTCAGACAAAGATTTTCCTATTAAGAATGTTAATCAATCATTAATCAGTAAAGTCTTTGAAAATTCAACAAGTAAGTTTTTGGGAAAGACAGGATCACGTGTTACAGTAACACAGTGTCCTCCTATTCCAAAGGCTGAAGTTCGAAAACAATTTGGAAACCAGAAATTACCAACAGTACAAAAACAGCAAAATCATACCAAACCAAGAGGTAAAACACCGGTTCAAAGTCAAAAGAAGCCAAATTAAAAGAAGAACAAGAATGTGAGCTTTGTGAAATCAAAGGGAACGGACAAAATTGCAACGTTTGAAAACCAATCTAACTTAGATTTTGTCAAGAAAGCAACTGTGATGAAAAGAAATGAACAAAATAGTTCAAAACCTACTACCTCAGGATCACAAAGTTCATCATCGGCAAGACGATCACATGATACTTCGGGGTTTGTTGAACGAAGATCATGTTTTGAATGTGGTACAATTGGGCATATCGTTCGAAATTGCCCGTATCTTCATAAGTTGAAAGGAAAAGATGATGATCCCCGTGAACGCAATCACCAAAAGCGATCTGTTTCTGTAAAACAAGATCCCCGACTTGTAAGAGAAAGGGAAAAGAAACAGAAACGCCAACAAGTCAAGGTGATTGAGAAAGCACTTAAAACTGATGTGGTTCAAAAACAACCTGTTTCAGTTAAACCAGAAAGATCAAAGTTTTCAAAAACTTCAAACAATCACGAAGTTAAACTTTCAAACAATCAAACTGGTATAACAAAACAGACCTGGAAACCAAAAACTGTTATTGAATCAGGGGGACCATCACAATTTTCAAATCATCAAAGAATAGAAGTTATTGTTGTTGATGAAAATGGAAGACCCAAGACCACAATGGCTTAGGTCCCCATCTCCAACTAATTATGTGAGTTCATGTGCAGGGTGTTCCAGGAGGAACTATCAGTAGTCATTGGATTGTTGATAGTGGGGCATCCAGGCACATGACAGGCGACATGAAGCTTCTCTACGACGTCAAATCTATTAGAGGAGGTTATGTTGCTTTTGCTGGAGATAAAGGCGGATATATTACGGGTGAAGGAATGATTTCCAACGGGGTTGTTAGCTTTGATAAGATCAACTTCGTACAACAACTTGATCACAATCTTCTTAGTGTTTCTCAAATTTGTGATAAGCAGTTCTCAGTACACTTTGATGCAAATGGATGTTATGTGCTGAAACCCGGCTTCAAAATTCCGAAAGAATGGATTCTCTTGTCGGCTCCAAGGATAAATGATTTGTACGTCCTTGATATGAGCCAAGCTATCACAACGTCTGCACAAGCAACTTGTTTCGTTTCCAAAGCCACAGAAAAAGACTCGATCTCTTGGCACAGACGAATGGGTCACATTCACTTACGCAAAATGAATCATTTGGTGTCAAATGAATTGGTGAATCGTGTTCCTCTTAAAAACTTTCATCTTCAAGACATCTGTGTCTCGTGCCAGAAAGGAAAACAAACGAAGAAGCGACACCCTACAAAGAAAATCAACACGGTGGCTGTTCCTCTTGAACGTTTGCACATGGATTTGTTCGGTCCTGTCAAGCACAAAAGTATTAGGAATGATCAATATTGCCTCGTGATAACTGATGATTATTCTAGATTTTCTTGGGTGGCATTCATGGCACACAAGAGCGAAACCTTCGGTATTATCAAAAACTTGATCATTCAGATTGAGAATCTATATAAGTTGAAGGTTAGGCGGATACGTAGCAACAATGGTACTGAATTCAAAAATCATGCCATGGCGGAGTTTTGCACTTCAAAAGGTATTCTTCACGAATTTAGTGCAGCTTATACTCCTCAACAAAATGGCGTCGCTGAACGTAAGAACCGCACATTGATCGAGATTGCTAGGACAATGTTGGTAGAGTCACAGTTGCCGATTCCCTTCTGGACTGAAGTTGTGGCCTCTGCATGTTATACGTTGAACCGAGTCCTTACAGTCAAACGGCACAACAAGACCTGCTTTGAGCTTATTAACAAACGGAAACCAGATTTGTCATATCTTGAACCGTTTGGAGCTCCGTGCACACTAATCGATCCTAATGGAAAGTTTGGGGCAAGAGCCATTGAAGGATACTTTCTTGGGTATTCCACCCCGAACTTAAGAGTCTGGAATCTAGAGACTAAAAGGGTCGAGGAATGGTCTGAAGTCAGAGTACAAAGGCACACTTTACCAGTCAAATGTCCTGGTCAGCCTTGGATGTTTGAGTACGATGACTTTTTCAATTCGATCAATGTTGCAGCAGTTGAAGAAAATGCTGCAGCAAGGATGTTTTTCGAGAGTGACAATGCAACAGATTCACCGTTGGTTCGTCCCATTATTGTCAATCAAGAACCATCTTCAGTGAACAATAATGCTCTCGACAATGAGGATTTTCACGATGCTACCGAATTGAACGAATCTTCAGAGGATGATGAATTTCTCGATGCAGATCAAGAAGTTCCAATAACAGCAGTTCATGGTACTTCAGAAGGTACACCTCCAGTGGATGTCCCTAGAACAGCTGAAGCTACTGCATCATCCTCTTCGTCAATTCCAGGCATTGAATTGATTGTTGATCTCAATCTCAACAATCTGGGTACAAATATTCCAGTTCAAGATAATCCAGAAACAAGGATTCACAATACCCATCCTCAACAAAACATCATCGGAAATGTACAAAGTGGCGTTCAAACAAGAAACATGTTGCGAAACAACAACAATGCAGGCTTGTATGCAACTCTCAGAGAATCTGGTCAACAAAATGATTGGTCTTTCGCGTGTTATGTCTCACAAGAAGAGCCAAGAACTTGGAAAGACGCTTTGAAAGATAACTCATGGGTTGAAGCGATGCAGGAAGAGCTGCAACAATTCCAGAAGCTTGGTGTCTGGAAACTCGTAGAGAAACCTGCTGGTTACAAGAAGATTGGTACCCGTTGGTGTTTAAATGCAAAAAGGATGACCGTGGAATCGTTATTCGAAACAAAGCAAGGCTAGTCGTTCAAGGTTTCCGTCAGATAGAAGGGATCGACTACAACGAAGTGTATGCACCTGTTGCACGTCTAGAAGCAATTCGGATCTTTCTGGCTTATGCCTCATTCAAAGGTTTCAAGGTATACCAGATGGACGTCAAAAGTGCATTCTTACATGGTGTGGTGGAAGAAGAGGTGTACGTCGAACAGCCTCCTGGGTTTGAAGATCCTATCCATCCCGATCGGGTTTGGTTGCTCAACAAAGCTCTCTAAGGTCTTCATCAAGCACCGCGAGCTTGGTACGCAACCTTATCTAATTATTTGCTGGAGAATGGATTTCGCAGAGGTCTTATCGATTGTACTCTTTTCATCAAAGAACAAGATGGAGATCTTCTACTGGTACAGGTATACGTTGATGATATTATATTTGGTTCTACTAATGATGTTTTGTGTAGGAATTTCGAGCGCATCATGCAGGATAAATTCGAGATGAGTGCTATGGGGGAAATGACTTTCTTTTTGGGCCTACAAGTGCAACAAACTGAGTCTGGGATATTCATCCATCAGACTAAATATGTTGGTGACATCTTGAGCCGGTTCCAGATGTCAGATGCAACGCCCATCGGTACCCCATTGCCGCAAAATCACGGAATTACTCCAGACTTGAAGGGTGAAGCTGTTAGCCCCTCATTCTACCGCGCGATGATCGGATCTCTTATGTACCTCACAGCGTCAAGACCAGATATAATGTACCCAACGTGCCTGCTTGCCAGATATCAAGTCAACCCGAAGGCCTCACATCTTGCAGCTGTAAAAAGGATTTTTCGTTATTTGAAGGGTTACCCTGACACCGGTCTATGGTACCCTAGGGATAATAACTTTGACTTGATCGCATTCAGTGATTCTGATTTTGGCGGATGCAAAATCGACGGCAAATCCACAACGGCTGGATGTCAGTTTTTGGGAAATCGCCTAGTCACATGGCAGTGCAAGAAGCAGACGTGCGTCGCTACATCCACATGCGAAGCTGAATACATTGCTGCCTCAAGTTGTTGCTCCCAAGTCCTATGGATCCAACAACAAATGCGCGACTACGGTTTTGTATTCCTAACTACTCCTATTTACGTTGATAATTCTGCTGCCTTACAGATCACTAAAAATCCTGTGCAGCATTCAAAGACTAAGCACATCGAAATTAAGTATCACTTCATACGTGATTGCTTTGAGAGAAGGCTAATCGATGTTGCTTACGTCCACACCGATGACCAACGTGACGACCTTTTTACCAAAGCATTTGACAAATCAAGATTTGACTATTTATTACTGGTAAACGGCATTAAGGTCAAGCAAGAGTAAAACCAACATCGGAAAATCATTTTTGTAAATATCTTTGTGTTTTAAATTTGTCTTAGTTTATTGATTTTAGGGGGAGTAAATCCAAAATTTGAAAATCCAAAAACATCGAAAAATTTCAAAAACACAAAAACAATAGAAAAACAAAAATGAGTTTCCTGGCGAGCAAAAGAGAAAATGATAGTACATCAGTGGTCTGTCCAAACCTCTTTAAACCTTAAATGAAAAACGATAAGCAGCTCTATATAAGATGTATCGGTAGGCTCACAATCATTTTAAAGTGTGCAGGGTGATATAAACTTAAATCGACTGAAGATCAGGTGGGAACCATTCATTGGCATATGGTCTTGGTACCGAAATTTCGTTTGAGAGATTGCCGAGGTTCTGAGATATTCGGTCTTTATGCTGCTTATCATCTAGGTATCATGGTTGTATCTTTTACCGAAAAATAACGGGGACGCAAGTCTAGATCTTCCATGATACTATACATACGTGTACATATTACATTCGACCTCAATAAGTGATCAACAATCACATGTCCCACAAAATAAGTGATAAAATATCACATTTATCCGGGAGTCAAGTTCGTCTCTCTGCTGTACGAAAGTACTGACCTGTTCACGGACTTGCTCCTGTGCCCTCATGCATTGAAAATCAAGTTCCTCATCAATAAGTGATTCTATCACATAGGGCTTGTTTTCAAATCAAAATAAGTGAGAATCTCACAATCATATACGGTCAAACAGATGATAATCGGTATACTCACCGGTAAGATGAACCCTCGTGCATACCTTGATACGGGAATGTGTCGTGATGTGGATGAACACCAGTCGGTAAGTATAAATCATATCTTAACGTATCCCCTCGCCATGATTACATCTGATAAGTTGAGCTTAAGTGGACAACAATACCGATAATTGTTATAGGATGCTTATCTTAATGTTAACTAATTGAACAACAAGAGTGTTTTGGCATGACCGTACACTGATATGATTCTCTTACCCTCGAAACTCGCAAAAAGAATGTCTGTAAATATTTATTTAATGCTTTCAGTTTCTGCATTTTTGTATATATTTATTTACTGCTTTCTGTCTTTACATTTGAAATATTCAAAAATTCCAAAAAGATTTTAGGTGTGTTTTAATATAAACTTTCTAAAAACCAAAAAGATTTTATTTCTATTTTATTTTCGATCGTACGATGTTGGAGCTCAAGTCTTCGTTGCCTGAAACCAAAACGAAAACCAAAACGACTATATCTTCATAAACGGTCAAAATTTGCAAGTTTTGAAAGTTAAAAACTAAAATTGACAAATTTATTAAACTTTCAAACTGTCGGACGGTAGTTGATAGAAATATGGTCATACGTGTGTCATTTGTTTATGTTAACTATATTCCAAGCAGTTGTTCTCATTACGCGTTTAGATTTCTTGCATGTGCAGATACTAAAGGCAAGGAGAACATGGTCGATGACAAGCTTCGGAATGAAGACACGACGTGAAGGCACTCAAGTGATGAAGATGATCGAGTTGCCGCTGACCATCATCAACACCACAAGGATCTCAATTCATAAAGATCAAGATATTCACGAGCAAAACTCAAGGGGGAGCTTATGTTAAGGGGGAGTTTGTCAACACACTTCCTACATGAAACGGGGAGTTTGTTGATACACTTTCTGCTTTCAAGACGTGAAGACTTTAAAAATCCTCCGACATTGAAGACTTGAAAGGACGTGAAAGACTTGAAGACACGAGGGACCTACAAGAATTAAGATCGAGATCGAGACAAAGCTACAGCCAAGGGGGAGTTTGTTGGTGCACTTGTGTCTGTACTTTGTCTGTATTTTGTCATTATACCAAACGATGTCTTTGTTAGTCTTGTAAGTTTGACCAAGTCAACCATCCTCCTGGTTTGACTTGGCCAAACAGTCAACACTTTGTTTGTAACATGTCTGTGTCGAAGGATGTGTCATCGAAGGATTGTTTAGATCCTTCGATGAGCTCGAAAGATGAACCTTCGATGGATGAACCTCGAAGGATATCATCCTTCGAGGTATATGTGATCCTTCGGTAGGTTTCAGATCGACAGATGATCTTACGATCAGTCTGTCTGATCCTTCGACCAGACGTGCTGTGATGGGTATATATACCCATGTGTTGTGTTCACTTCATGGTAGACACCAAAGAGAGAGACAGATAAGTGAGACTAGAGAGAGCATTCTGTTGAGAGCACACACACGAGAGAGAGAGTTTGCAAAACACATTTGTAAACATTGAGCTTGTAACCGAACCTTTCATACGTATTAATACAAGTGGTGTTAATCGGTGAAGATTGTGTGTTGTGTTTGTGCTTGTTCTATCTCGGTTTGCATGCTAGCTTGGATTCCGCACTTGCTAGTGTGTTAGATATAACAGGGAATAGGTTGAACCTCAACCTCCGAGGGACCTACATACTTACCATTTGTGAGTCCACGCAAAATAATGTTAGGAAATCACGTAGAATATGGGGCCCAAGACCTTTGAAGTACGCCACTTGCATATCCCGAGAACTAATACCTTTGTAGCCGAAAATAAGACCAGACGGTATGGGTGCCGGCTTAGGCCCGGCTTGGCCCAGCGCCGGTCCCCCACACCGCCCCCCATAGGATCGGCTAGTCCTTTCCGTCACCACCAGCCGGACTCGATGGGGCTCTTTTCAAAATTATGGCCGTTACAACGGCTAGTTCATTAAATAAAAAAAATTCCCACTTTTCTATAAAACACACTTATTTTATACCATTTTCACCATATTCTTCGCACTTTCAACCCAAAACACTCTCATTTTTATACCGTTTTCTCCCCACTTTTATAAAAAAAATTATCTTTTCATCCACAATGGCATCTAATTCTTGGTGGTCCTCGTCTTCGGAGGAGGAAGAGGAGATGTTTTACGCAAACGCTGTGCTAAGGGCGGCGCAGATTCTTATGGAGGAGGAAGAGGAAGACGTCTCGTCTGAAAACGTTATTACCAGACGAATACGGATTAACAGAGACCGCTAAGGTTTATCATTAATAAATTTTATTATCCTTATTCCTTATTTCCTCGTATTTATATATTTTATTCGAAAGGAGCGCACGAGAAATTGGTGAACGATTATTTTAGGTAGTGTAATTTTTTTTAGGTTATGTAATTTTTATTTATGTTATGTAATAGATTTTAGGGTAAATTACATTTTTCGTCCTTTATGTTTGTAGCGGGTTGCAATGGATGACCTTTAACTTCAATAATTACAGTAACAATCCTTTATTTAAAAAACTTATTTCACATTTCGTCCTTTAACACTAACTAGGTTAAAAATTTAAATTAAATCCATTCACTTAAGGGTATCATGGTCATTTCATGCTTATATTTAAATTTTTCTTAATAAATAAAATAAAAAATTACACATATAACATATATCCCCCAATTTCTAATCCTAACCACTCACCCATCTTCTTTCTCCCCCAATTCATAAGCAGCAGACCTGCAACTTTCTTTGGAAGAATCTTTGATACTTTCGACATCGGTATATCATTAGAATAACAACAGCTTAACATATCTCCCCCAAGATTCTTCTCTCTTGCCCTAAAAAGAAATTCTGGAAAACCCTTATGCGCACTCGTCGGAGATCGGAGACGTCGCCGGAATCAGGAAACCTCGTCGGAAGGTTCACCATGTTTAATCCTAACAAGTAAACAACTAATCAGCAGCAAACCTACCTTATTCACTGTCAACATGTTTCTCTAATTATAAAATCATCAACTAACATGTGTTAATGGCCTAAATTAGCAACAATTTAGTAAATTAACTAATTTTACAACTTTATTCAATTCACAACATGCAATTAATTAAAAAAACCGACTGTATAAACAGAAATTCAAGATTAAAATCACCATAGACAAAACAGATCTAGATCTAGGTTGAGTACTCTCTCGACTCAACAAAACAATCAACATCAAAACCGCCAATCCGCATAATGTCAACCAAAACACATTCGAAAATCGCCACCGAACCGGCCGCCTGAACTCCGGCCGTTCGTTGTCTTCTCAATATGATATATATACAGACTTCTAAACCCTAAAATCACATTCAGGCACATATGAATTACAGCCGCTACTGAAGGATGATGGTATGGAATCGGATCGAGGTTTCTGAAGCAATTTGATTGAGGTTTTTGAAGCAATTTGATTCGAATTGAGAGTGGTAATTGTGAGGGTGGGGATCAGGGGTTTAATTGTGTGAGATTATTGGGGGTAGGGTTGTATGGAAGCAGAGATCGAGAGAGATCTAGTTGACTGCACGTTTTGTGTGAGATTATTGGGGGTAGGATTGGATTTACTGAAATCGTCCCTCACGTTTTGTGAACTTTCGTATTTTGGATTTATTTATTAAAAAAATTAAATAAAAGCTGAAATGACCATGATACCCTTAAGTGAATGGATTTAACTTAATTTTTTAACCTTGTTAGTGTTAAAGGACGAAAGGTGTAATGACTTTTCTAAATAAAGGATTGTGCCTGTAATTATTGAAGTTAAAGGTCATCCATTGCAACCTGCTACAAACATAAAGGACGAAAAGTGTAATTTACCCTAGATTTTATTATCTTATGTCTTATTTTTATTTAAATTTTGAATTGTTTTTATAAAGTTAAACAACTAAAAATGTTAAACAATAAAAATTAAACAATAAAAGTTTAACAAATAAAAAAAATTAAACAATAAAAAATAATGTGGGGTAGCCCCATCCTCCATCCACCCTCTCAAAATTCAAGGATGCCCATCCTCCATGGGATGGTGATGTGGCGCTTACGTGGCGGTCCATCCTCATGGGGATGAGCCTCATCATACCTTCTAGCCTAAGAGCTTTGTAGAAAGTTTCTCACGGCCTATCACTTTTTTTTAATGACAATTTTGATAATATACACATTTTAACGAGGAAATCCAATAAATTTGAAAAAAAAAATCTATTATAGGAATCAAACAAAGGACCTGATAGTCTTTTAAGCCTTATACCACCCTAAGAGGGCTAGGCTATATTGCCATGATCGACCTATGACAAATACTAGACAACTTTATTTCTTCTGCATTTAGGCTACTCGGTGTGGGGAGTGGCCTAGGGCCAGCTACGCCCCAGCACACCACCCCCAAGGTCCGTTCTTGTCGTTGGCGTCTTCCCGAAGACGTTCTCGTCGGGCCTCCTCTTTCTTTTTTCTTTTTTTTTTCTTTGGTTTTTTGTCTTTTTCATCTTTGCACATAGTAGAGAAGAAGTAATATATTTCTCCGGTGGAGTCCCTGTGCGGCCGGAGTTCAGCTCCTAGTGTGCTTCTTTTGGTTTTCAAAGATGAAGAGGAATGTATAATGCCTTATATTATTTAGGCAAATTGGATTTAAATAATCCCAACTTGCTCAATTTGGCCGATAATAATCCCAACTTAGTTATTGGCCGATAATAATCCGAACTGGTCCACTTTTGGCCGATAATAGTCCGCCGTTAAAAATAGCTTAACGGAGTTAAGCTTTTTTCTGAATTACAAACCGATGTTTTATGGATTTTGATCAGAACGAGGATACGATTCGATTTATGTAAAACTTACCTCAAAACGGTACTTCAAACGACTTGATTTTTGTTAATTGGAAGTTTAAACACCCGAATTGAAGCACCGTTTTCGTCGTTTGGGGCAGTATTTCGAGGTAAATTTTATATCAATAAACTCGTATCCTCGTTCTGATCAAAATCCATAAAACATCGGTTTGTAATTCGGAAAAAAGCTTAACTCCGTTAAGCTATTTTTAACGGCGGACTATTATCGGCCAAAAGTGGACCAGTTCGGATTATTATTGGCCAATAACTGAGTTGGGATTATTATCAGCTAAATTGAGCAAGTTGTGATTATTTAAATCCAATTTGCCTATTATTTAGTACTGGATTTTTTACAACTTATGTGGCTCAACTGAAAATATTTACTATAGGGCTTTTACAACTTAGTATTTTTTGTTTAATACTACTAGGCTTTTACAACTTAGTATTGTTTGTTTAATAAAATATATACAACTAGTAGTTTTTTTTAATTTAAGTGTTTTTAAGTTTTGTTTTTTTAATATAATGTAAGAATTAATATTTATTTATAGAGTTTAAATTAATTTTAGTTTTATATATATATATATATATATATATATTGCATATTTAATTTATCAAAAATAAAAAATAAAAAAAAATGAGTGGATGCCCATCCTCTATCCCCCTTATTCCATCCTTGTAGGTAGGGCTGTAAACGAACCGAACGTTCAGCGAACAGTTCGTGAACCGTTCGGCGGGAAGTTCGTTTATGTTCGTTCGTTTACTAAACGAACAAACATGAACAAGAAATTTCGTTCGATTAGTTAAATGAACGAACATGAACAGATGTCTCGTTCGTTCGATTGTGTTCGTGAACGTTCGGTAAGGTGTTCGTGAACGTGTTCGTGAACATTCGTTGATTTGCACTCGTTTATATTCGTATGTTTGTGTTTTAATTGAATATCTTTGTACTTTCTTATATTTTATTTGTACTTTTTATATTATTAAACTTTTATTTATTTTATTACCATAACAATTAAACTAGGAAACCCACTTTCACCTTGTTTATGCATCATTTTTCTTTCATTTCTCATTATTTACATCGGCGAATACGATTGACCTCCGTGCCACAATAAGGGATTCAACTTCGAGTGCTACTCTCTGGGCCATCTATCTTTATCCTTTGTCGCGTTTTCCAAATTTATTTGTGTTCGTGAACCGTTCGCGAACACGCTCATTTCCTTAATGAACGAACACGAACATAAAATTTCGTTCGGTAAGTGTTCATGAACCGTTCGTGAACACATTTATTTCCTTAACGAACGAACACGAACAAGGCCTTGTTCGTGTTCGTTCGGTTCGTTTACAGCCCTACTTGTAGGGGCATCCTACTTTGATGTTGACGTGGCGATGACATGGAGAGGCATCCTGCAAGGACTTGCCTCCTCCACACCCTATAGTGTTATATAGTGTTATATAGTGTTATAGAAAAAACATATAAACAATTTGGGTTAGCGCAAACAATCCAAAAAGTTTAAAATAAAAATGGTTTCTAAACTTAGGAGCATTAAGCAGAGTGACCTATGATACAAACGATATTATTGTCCCAACTAAAACTTGATATAAAATTCATAGTGAAAGTAGTGGTTTTTCCGGGGTCAAGGATCGAGCTTTGCAAGGTGGAGATCTCTTCCACACTTAATTACTTCCTAACTGTTTGGTGGTACATCTATCATATATTTACTATCTACCAAACAAAGAAGCTTAACTATATTGTACTAATGACTCCTTTTTACCTTATATATTGTTTTTCTTGATTCTGATGTTTCAATAGTTTGTTTTCGTCAAACGAATTTCAATTCTTGTTATTTGTCTGAATATATAAAACTAAAAATTGTAAACCTAATGATGTCTGTTTAACTATGTGTGTTCTTAAGACACTTTTCTTTAAACTGAGACCAACAATTGGTATTGAGTTTGTTTTATCTAATACAACAAACCTCTTCTTTCTGTAGCATGCTTAATTTTTTTTAATAACATACCCTAATTCTCAAAATTGTGCTTGTTAACGAAAAATATGTGAAGTTTTCTTTTAAGAGGTAATTAATTAACGGGCATTATATATAAATGTGTATACAATTGTTTCTTTTAAAGCCATGTTTTGAATAAACATGTGAAAAAGTTGAGCTATATTTAAAAATCATAGTGAGAATTTGGTTTAAAAGTTAATAAAATAAACATGTGAAAAAGCTAAGCTATATTCAAAAATCATAGTGAGAATTTGGTTTAAAAGTTAATAACACCACAAAATTGTACTTGTTCACGAAAAATATTTGAAGTCTTCTTTTAAGAGGTAATTAATTAACGGGCATTATATATAAATGTGTATACAGTTGTTCTTAAACTTTAAAAGCTATGTAAAATCATTTTTTTTTTAATTTTCATTGTTTGTGTTAGTATAGATTGTGTATACACATTTATATAAATGGAGTTCATCGCATTCATCAATTTTTTATTGTGCATCTGGTTTACACTTATGTATACTAGGAAATTATTATTTTGCTTCATAAAGTTAAAACTTAAACTAGACATTTACAATTGTACTTTCAGTGTCTTATTCTATATGCATTCTACGGGGAATGTTAGCTGCTAATATCTTTAGATACTATTGGCGTATGTTTTGTAAATTAATTGTGGTTATTAGGTTGTTAGACCATTCGGTGTGGAGGGAGGCAGGGGCGCAGCTTCTTGGGGGCGGGGGGGGGGGGGGGGGGGGTGGGGGGGGGGTCGCCCGACCCCCGGGATTTTTCGCTCAGTAGTGTTATATATGTAGTTTTCGTATAGAAATTTTTGGATATATACGTTTTTACCCCCCGATTCTATAGAAATTTTTGGGTATATATACGCCCGACCCCTCCAATTTCTCCGGCAAGCTTCGCCACTGGAGGGAGGCAATGTCCCCGACGACATGCCCACCATCCCGTCCTCACATTTGATGGGTGTTGCCCAAAGCCAAAGGCAAGATTCCATCGGACATTGCTCCTTTCCTCCACTCTCACTACTCGACCTTTTTACCATTTTGCCTTTGCTCCCCTCCCTTTCACCACTCCCTTCCTTTTGTGCTTTAGAGGGTAAAGCCCCCAAAGTCTAGGTGGCGTCTATATGATCGGACTTTGCCCCCTTCCCTTTACCCATCACATGACCATATATAGGAATGATTATATTTCCCTAGATAGCTCCCTATTCTCTCTGACATGCATTATTTATATCCTTCTTTATCTTTATCTTTATTTTTATCTTTATAATTACTCAAGGAAATAAATCGTTTTATACGAACAAAAATCTTTGTTCATATTCGTAGATTTATTAATCAAAATGTAATCAAAATTCACGCCAAACGTACGGTTTGCTGAAGGCTGTTACGAAGATGCTAACGGTAGTTTTCCAAAATATGTTAATAGGATTACCATTTCGGACTTTTCTGTTGATGCACTTTGTGTGGACGCGACTCGGCTCGGTTCGACTCGGCCTTGAAGACACGAAGATCGAGACAAAGCTACAGCCAAGGGGGAGTTTGTTGGTGCACTTGTGTCTGTACTTTGTCTGTATTTCGTCATGATACAAAACGATGTCTTATGTTAGTCTGGGTTACGTCTTAGTTTGTTACAATGTGCGTTCGATGTAAGTTTGACCAAGTCAACCAACCTCCTGGTTTGACTTGGCCAAACAGTTAGCACATTGGTTGGAAGATGTTTGAGTCGAAGGATGGTCATCGAAGGATTGCTTATATCCTTCGATGATGATAAGCTCGAAAGATAGCTTTCGATGATGAGCTCGAAAGATAGACCACGAAGGATAGACCTCGAAGGATATCATCCTTCGTGGTGAATGTGATCTTTCGATGGGCTTTCTGGTCGACAGATGATCTGTCGATCAATCTGTCTGATCCTTCGACCAGACGATCTGTGTCGGGTATATATACCCATGTAGTGTGTTGTGTTCAGTTAGGAGATTAGGCAAGAGAAACAGAGAGAGCATTCTGTTGAGAGCACACACACGAGAGAACTTGAGAGTTTGCAGAATACATCTGTGAACATTGGACTTGTAACCGAACCTTTCATACGCATTAATACAAGTGGTGTTAATCGTTGAATGTCGTGTGTTGTGTTTGTGCTTATTCTCGTATAAAGTCTCGGTTGCATGCTAGCTTGGATTCCGCACTCGCTAGTGTGTTTGATATAACAAGGATAAGGTTTTAATCTCATCCTCGAGAGGGACCTACAAGTGGTATCAGAGCCTTGGCTCTTCTCCTTGTTAAAACCGAGTATTTTCGGGTGTTTTCCGGGTGTTTGTAGTTTATATTTTCTGAAAAACTTGTTAAAATCGGGTTTCGGATTGTTGTCGGTTTGCAGAAATATTCATATTTCTGGGTTTGTTCTTCTTATCTTCAACCGATATCTTAAGTGTTCTTGATATTTTACACTTTTGATCTTAAAAGTTTTAAATTACAAAGTGTTTGTTTGTATTGGAAGTTGTTTTCTGATTAAAATATTGGGATCCTTACCTGGTTGGTGAAAGTCTGCATATTCAGACCTGAAAGATATGGTCTGAACATACTTTCTGCCGAAAGTTCTCACCAACCCGTCAACTTTTCACCAACCTGTCACCCGTTGTCAACTGTGTCAGAACTGATCGAAAGATATCCTTCAAAGTCGAAAGATCATCTTTCGACCAAAGGAGGTTCGACAGATAGTCATCATTCGAGCATCCTTCGAAGTGTGAGACTTATCTTTCGTTCCAAGGAATATTTTCGAAACATACATCTTTCGGTCTTCTGCTCATTTTCGAAAGACTAGGATCCTTCGATTGGGGAGTCTTTCGAAGTCATCTTTCGTTTCATCTTTCGGTCTACAGTACGTTTTCGAAGGATAAGGATCCTTCGTTGGAGAATCTTTCGAAAAACATTGTTCGAAACTCAACAGTGATCTTTCGAACCCTGTTGATCCTTCGAACAGGTGTTGATCTTTCGATCCTTGTTTGTTTAAGTTTAACAGTTTGTGCTTTTCAGGTCTTTCGATTCTTGATCCTTCGGCTGGTTGTGATCCTTCGAGATTTTAACATACTTTGTGAAAATTAAATTTTTAAAAGGAGAAAACTTATTTTTCATTTTTAAATCAATTTTCACTTAATATATTAATTTTTATAAAATGGGAACAAACGGTCAGTGGGATCCAACCGCATGGACTCAAATAACTTCGACTCCACAATCATCTGCTATGCAATCTACGCAATCTACGTCAGATTTCGACAAAAATGCATGGATGCGAGCTATTGTCCCACCTCAAGCTGCAATGATAACTGCAAATCAATGGGCATTAGTCACAAATCAAAGCAACAGCATTCAATCTATGATGCAGAACGACAGTGAAACTGGTACAAGCACAAAACCGCCAAAGTTAAATCACATCAATGATTGGGGATGGTGGAAAGAAAGGCTGAGAACTTATGTTCAGGGACAAGGTCAAGATCTATGGATGTGCTTCTTCACAGCTTTTGAAAATGAGTTGGAAGTTGCAGGATCTAATCCACAAACTTACAGCACTTTGTCTGAAGAAGATAAGAAGAAGTTTGAGTTAGAAAAGAAAGCATTCATGATTCTCACACAAGCTCTTCACAAAGACATTTATCACCAGTTTGTTTACTGCACGACTACTAAAAGCTTGTGGGATATGCTCACGTTACGGTGTGAAGGAAATGCTCAATCTAGAAAGATCAAGCAAGAATTACTGAAGAAAGAGTTTGAAGGATTTACGTGTTTGGAGAATGAGACTTTGGGAGAGTTATCTACAAGGTTCCATCACTTGTTGAGTGAGATGTTTGCTTTTAAAGTCACTGCCACTCCACAAGAATTGGTGAAGAGATTCGCTGATAGCTTACCAGCTAAGTGGAGCAGTTATCTTGAAATTCTCAAAGAAAATGATGTTTTAGAAACAATCACCGTTTATGAATTAATTCAAAGATTGGAGAATAAGGATGTAGAAGAAAAGCTGAAGGCAAAAAGAACACAAACCCCTCAAAATCCAGAAATGTACTTTGGGATTGCAGGAGGTATCAGTGGAGAAAGACCAGCCTCTCAACACGCGAAGCTTCAAACAGCTTTCGTCTCTAACACCGGACCTTCAACAACTGATAAGTTTGATCCTTCAGCTTACACGATGTTTTCAAGACCGAATGTGCAACCGACAGCTCAGCAGCAACAACCGCAACAGCAAGGGTTTTATGGAAGCTCTTCAAACTTTCAAGCCACTTCTAATCCTAACACAGTTAGATTAGACACTTCCAACTTTTCCAAAGTCAGTGTTGAAGTAGCCAAGGAGCATATGGAGATGTTGAATACCTTGGTTAGTGCTTATTGTGGATTAGTAGCAGGTCAGATTGGGAATATCAATCTAACCAATGAAGATTATCAGCAAGTGGATAAAGAAGAGTTTGAAATGATGGATATCAAATGGGCTCTTGCTAGTGCAATTCGAAGAGCAAAGGAGTTTATGGAAAGGACGGGGAGAACCAACTTGGAAAACAAGAAAGACACCAAGTATGGGTTCGACAAGCAAGCTGTCAAGTGCTTTAACTGTGGCGAACGGGGTCATTTCAAAAGGGAATGCACAAGACCAGCTCAGCATGGAAATCAAAATCCGTTCAGAAATCAAGGCAACCAGCAGAACCAGAACGGGAACAATGTTCGTACGTTGATACCTGTCAACAATCAAGGCCAAGCAGGGTCATCAAATGCCAACCGGGGGCTGGTGGTTCAAATAGATGAGGGTTGTGATTGGTCGCTTCAGCTTGGAGAAGGAGGAAATGGTGGAACAGCATGTTTTGCTGAAGTCGTAAAGGATTTAAAGCACGCCAGTGGTGGAGAATCTTCCACCAATGGTGTCGCATCTTCTGAAGATGAAGACAGTTCTGGTTATAGTGGAAGCTCAGATGAAGAAGCCTCCACTTCAGGCAATGATCATGTGGATGAGACATCTAGTGCGTCATTCGATGCAGATATTGATGAGCTTTTGGAAGAAGCTGCAGCAGGAACTGAAAGAAGATCTAATTTGGTGGATCAAGCTGCTTACTCTTCGTCTTCTCTCCATTCAGCCTTTATGGCTAATGTCGACAGCTCATCAGGTCAGGTATGTGTCGATGAACCCACTGTAGTTAGCTGTGAAAAGTGTGATAGTTTAAATGTTTAATATGCAGAAAAGGAAAGTCAGTTTGATATCACACACAAACACAATCAACAATTGATTGTAGATCTTGCTAAAGCAACTGAAGCTAACTTGTTTTTAACCAGAAATGAAAAGGAATTTAAAACCACAATTGCGTCATTAAGACATGATGTTTCAGAATTACAAAAGGCTGTTTTGCGAAAACAACATGCTAACAATGATCTTATAGACACAATTGAAAAGCAGATGGTAGAATTGGCCACCGCTCGATGTGAATGTGAAACAATCAAGCAGAAATTGGAAAGTTATTCCAATTCCCGCTATGTATTGGATCACATTATTGATGTTCAAAAGAAAAAGGGGGATAAGAAGGGTAATGGATTCAAATCATGTCCTCCCCCAATGAATCACAATTACTCCAAATTGCCTGATGACGAGGATATGCCTCGTTTTGAACCTACTGTGCCACTCGGTCTAGATGACTTTGCAGCAGGCCTCGGGTTCACAACTGGTACATCATCCTCGGGTCAATCAGAATCTGAATCTGAGAATGAGACAGATTCATCGTGTGTTAAGGAACAGAGTCCTCCCATTGTTGAGGATGCTGATTCTTCGGATGATGAATCGGAAGAAATTGTGAAACAACAGTCTAACTCGGTTACAACAGATATTCCAATTGAGAATCACATCCTGTGTGATCCACCAGTGAAACCGAGTAAGACTGAAATGTCAAAACCAATGGAGTCCCTTGTATCAAGCAGTGAAGGGAATAACTTGTTGTACACGCTCAAAGGAGATAGCAAAATCTACTCCAACAAAGATTTTCCAATTAAAAATGTAAATCAAGATTTAATTGAGCAAATTTTTGAAGGATGCACTGATAAGTTTTTGGGAAACAAAAGTGGCAAAGTTACCGTCACTCAATGTGATCCAATTCCGTGTGACCAAATTAGAAAACAATACGGAAACCAAAAACCATCAGTTGAGCGAAAACAACAAGTCAACTCCGGAAAAGGTAAGGTACAGGGAAAGAAGGCTCAGAACAAGAATGTTCAAGCACCTAAGGTTCAACAACAATGGGTGCAAAACAAAAGAGCTCCTGTTAAGAAACGAGAACCGAAAATGAACTTTGTTGGATCCACGGGTTCAGACAAACTTGAAACATTTCAGGATAAATCTAACCTTGATTTTATAAAACAAGTTAGAATTTTAAAACGAAATGAACAGAATAATTACACCCAACACACCAACGGATGTGATTTAGGTCCAAGCACGTCCAGATCACAAAGTTCATTGTCTGGTTCTTCGTCTGGTCATCAACATGTTTCTCCGAGGTTTGTAGAGCGGAGAATGTGCTTTGAGTGTGGCACAATTGGGCATATTGTAAGATACAGCCCATACCTGCAAAAGTTGAAGGCAAAGACAAGTGCTCCCCAAGAAACCAATTACCAAAAACGATCATTTTCCCCGAAACAAGACCCACGTGTCTTGAAAGAAAGGGAAAAGAAGTTAAAACAAAAGAATCAAAAGGTAATTGAAAAGGCCTTAAAATCAGAGGTCAAAGAAGAAAAACCTGTTCAAGCAAAACCTAAAACTGTAAAACCAGTAAATGCTAAAACAATTAATGCAAATACTGGTAAAGGACAAACAGCTTGGAAACAAAAACAGGTAATTCAGTCAGGGGGAGCACCACAGGTTCTTTTTCCTAATCATCAAGTGATTGAAATCACTTATCTTGATGATCAAGGACGACCCAAGTCCACAAAGGCTTGGGTCCCTCTCTCCAACTAATTTTTGAGTGAGTGTGTAGGATATTCCAGGAGGAACTTTCGATAGTCGTAAGATTGTTGATAGTGGAGCATCCTTGCACAAAATAGGCAACAGAAGAAATTGCTGCCTTTGATGGAGAGAAAAAATAAAGGGAAACAGAAATGTCTGTTGAAAGAGATTGAAAAGCTTCGACAAAATGAAAATCATTTCAAAATGTGAATGTTCAAGGCTTTGATCGGGTCCCCGGGATAGATTCAAATCAAAATGTACGCACCTGCAGCACGTCTGAAGTTCATCAATCTACAAGATAAACGTGCAGTGTACATTTCTTCGTGGTGTGATTGAAGAGAATGTGTTTGTTGAACAAACCATCCAGGTGTGCGGATGCCTTGGCATGGATTGAACAACCGCACACTACTTCTCAAGAGAAAGATAAAGACCTTCGCTGGTACAATGAGGAAGACCAGCCGGAACCAAAGGTTTCTGATCTTGTTGCTGTGAAGAGATTTCTAAGTAGCTACAAAGAATCGACTTTGAAATCCACACCGGGTGGATATTCAGTTTGGGAGAGCTCTCAGATTCCTTGCAATGCACGATGCAGTTGCAGGATACGGTTTTAAAATTCTAATCTCTCTTTTACTTGTCGATTATTTAAGCTGCTTTGTGAATTATTATCTCGTTCAGCACTCTTTGGCCAGACAATGCTGTCATGGTCCGCACCGCAAACCGACATGCCAATTGATTTTTCCAAAATTCGATACATCATTTCTGATTAAAACTTAATTTTGGTAAACGACATTGAGGTAAAACATGAGTTAACCAACATCGGAAAATCATTTTTGTAAATACCTTTATGTTTTTAAATTTGTCATAGTTTGTTGATTTTAGGGGGAGTAAATCCAAATTTGAAAAATCCAAAAACATTGAAAAATTTCAAAAACACAAAAACAATAGAAAAGCAAAAATGAGTTTCCTGGCGAGCAAAAGAGAAAATGATAGTACATCAGTGGTCTGTCTAAACCTCTTTAAACCTTAAATGAAAAACGATAAGCAGCTCTATATAAGATGTATCGGTAGGCTCACAATCATTTTAAAGTGTGCAGGGTGATATAAACTTAAATCGACTGAAGACCAGGTGGGAACCACTCATTGGCATATGGTCTTAGTACCGAAATTTCGTTTGAGAGATTGCCGAGGTTCTGAGATATTCAGTCTTTATGCTGCTTATCATCTGGGTATCATGGTTGTATCTTTTACCGAAAAGTAACGGGGACGCAAGTCTAGATCTTCCATGATACCATACATACGTGTACATACTGCATTCGACCTCAATAAGTGATCAACAATCACATGTCCAAACAAATAAGTGATAAAATATCACATTCATCCGGGAGTCAAGTTCGTCTCTCTGTTGTACGAAAGTACGGACCTGTTCACGAACTTGCTCCTGTGCCCTCATGCATCTGAAAATCAAGTTCCTCATAAATAAGTGATTCTATCACACAGGGCTTGTTTTCAAACAAAAATAAGTGAGAATCTCACATCATATACGTTCAAACAGATGATAATCGGTATACTCACCGGTAAGATGAATCCTCGTGCATACCTTGATACGGGAATGTGTCGTGATGTGGATGAACACCGGTCGATAAGTATAAATTATACCTTAACGTATCCCCTCGCCATGATTACATCTGATAAGTTGAGCTTATGTGGACAACAATACCGATAATTGTTATAGGATGCTTATCTTAATGTTAACTAATTGAACAACAAGAACGTTTTGGACATGACCGTACACTGATATGATTCCCTTACCCTCGAAACTCGCAAAAAGAATGTCTGTAAATATTTAGTTAATGTTTCCTGTTTATGCATCTTTGTACATATTTATTTATTGCTTTCCGTCTTTACATTTGAAAAATGAAAATTTCAAAAAGATTTTAGGTGTGTTTTAATTTAAACTTTATAAAATCCAAAAAGATTTTTCTTCTAGTTTATTTTTGATTGACCGATGTTGGAACTCGAGTCTATCCTACCCAAAATCATGATCGTAAGCTGGAAAACAATTGCATCTTCATAAACAGTCGAAGTTAACGAGTTTTGAAAGTTAAAGGATGAAAATGAATACTTTTCTAAACTTTCAAACTGCTGTCGGTTGGTGTTTGATTGAGATTTGATCTCATATGTGTCGTTAGTTTAAATGTTAACTATATTCCAAGCGGTTGTTCTCATTATGCGTTTAGCTTTCTTGCATGTGCAGATGCTAAAGGCGAGGAGAACATGTTCGATGAAAAGCTTTGGAATGAAGACACAAAGTGGAGGCACTCAAAGGATAAAATGATCGAGTTGCCGCTGTCCCTTCATCAACATCACAAGGATCTGAAGAATTGACAAGTCAAAAGATTCACGAGCATGACTCAATGGAGAGTTCAATCTAAGGGGGAGTTTATTGACACACTACCTAAGTCCAAAGGGGAGTTTGTTGATACACTTTCTGCTTTCAAGACGTGAAGACTTTGAAGATCCTCCGACATGAAAGACATAGAAGACGAACCATCACGAGTAGCGTCCAAGGGGGAGTTTGTTGATGCACTTTGTGTGGACGCGACTCGGCTCGGTTCGACTCGGCCTTGAAGACTTGAAGACACGAAGATCGAGACAAAGCTACAGCCAAGGGGGAGTTTGTTGGTGCACTTGTGTCTGTACTTTGTCTGTATTTCGTCATGATACAAAACGATGTCTTATGTTAGTCTGGGTTACGTCTTAGTTTGTTACAATGTGCGTTCGATGTAAGTTTGACCAAGTCAACCATCCTCCTGGTTTGACTTGGCCAAACAGTTAGCACATTGGTTGAAAGATGTTTGAGTCGAAGGATGGTCATCGAAGGATTGCTTATATCCTTCGATGATGATAAGCTCGAAAGATAGCTTTCGATGATGAGCTCGAAAGATAGACCACGAATGATAGACCTCGAAGGATATCATCCTTCGTGGTGAATGTGATCTTTCGATGGGCTTTCTGGTCGACAGATGATCTGTCGATCAATCTGTCTGATCCTTCGACCAGACGATCTGTGTCGGGTATATATACCCATGTAGTGTGTTGTGTTCAGTTAGGAGATTAGGCAAGAGAAACAGAGAGAGCATTCTGTTGAGAGCACACACACGAGAGAACTTGAGAGTTTGCAGAATACATCTGTGAACATTGGACTTGTAACCGAACCTTTCATACGCATTAATACAAGTGGTGTTAATCGTTGAATGTCGTGTGTTGTGTTTGTGCTTATTCTCGTATAAAGTCTCGGTTGCATGCTAGCTTGGATTCCGCACTCGCTAGTGTGTTTGATATAACAAGGATAAGGTTTTAATCTCATCCTCGAGAGGGACCTACATTTTCATTAAGCTATATACAACTTTTCACCATATAGCTTTATGTTGATTTTTAGATTACTAGACACTACTATAAAAATGATTTGTTTAGGAGGTGTAAATGAAGATTATGAGCGGTTTTGTGACCGCTAAACAAATGTCGCAGGAAAAAATGTTTAATTAACTTCAGCGGTTAAAAACCCGCCCAAAATAACACAAATTCCGCCCAAAAAAAACATGCCGATAATTTGTGATTTTGTGTTTTTAGCGGTGGTTTATCCCAACCGCCCAGAAAAATAATGCCTAAATCAAATACGTTAGCTCAATATAATGGGTAAGGAGAGCTCAAAATAATGGTTGCTATACCACTACAAGAAAGGAACACCTTTAGCGGCGACAGCTTTCGCCGCTATTGCCCACCTTTGTCGCCGCTATTAACTTTTAGCGGCGACATGTCGCCGCTAAAGGGTCACCAGTATTGATGGGTCGCTATTGGCCTGGTTGTCACCGCTAAAAGTCATTGTCGCCGCTATTGGTCTTAGACTTTTAGCGACGCCGTGTGGCCGCAAAAGGGTCGTCGGTCTTATAGATGGTCGGCAAAGGTCATGAGCAATAGCCGGGACACCTGTCGCCGCTAAAAGTCATTTTTTTAAACAGCAGCTGAATACAACTGCACTAGCCAGTTTTACGGCCGAAAAACACGACCTGCCAAATTCAAACAACGCAAGCATACGCCATGAACATATACTAAAGGTGATATAATTACAAACTACGTTTAAGTCCTACATTATCATCCTACAACGTTTAATTAAATCCTACATTATCATCCTACATTAAAAACAACAAGTCACTCATCGGAATCATCCTCATCTTCTCTATCGAATAAGTCATCAGAATCGTAGTCGTTTGCCTTTCCTTTTCCTTTTGAACCAAGATAGTTGTTAAGTTGGTTCAAAAAGGCCGGGGTTTGGAACAAGCTGTTAACAAAATCCTACAATAATAGATATCAAAACGTATATTAGCGTATTAATTAACGCTACCAACATATATTTAACAAGGAAACATACGTTCGTTTGTCATTTTATAAATTTTGTAGTTTACGTCGGAAAAGGGTTATTGCGTCCGAGGTTGCAAAGACGACATGTTCGAGGACGTGTTGGAAGAAGGTTTAGGCCCCATCCGCCGGTACCATCCTCGCCGCTCTCCCAACGCTTCCTGATACGGGCCAATTGGAGGACCAGCACCGCTCCATTGGTTTGTGGCCTGCTGTAAATTCCGCTGTATTATACGAAGATGATTAAATATATATATATATATGTGTGTGTGTATATATATGTATATATATATATATGTATGTATATATATATGTATGTATATATATATATTTGTTATAGAAAATTATACTTAAAAGAAATCCTTACGTCATTTTGTTCAGCAACAAGATCAACCAAATTCCCCTGATTATCCGTGGGGGTTTTAGCATACGTAGGTACCCAATCCATATCCTGTTTAACATTAAACTTAGATTAGACATTAAATAAACAAAAACTTACACACACGCACACATAAATAAAACATTACATTTTTATAGGCGGTGCTACCGTATGACGATGTCCCCCTGCGGAATGGGAATTGTTGTTTCCCGCGTACTTGTTTGTTGGCCTCGCTTCTGTTAATATATTTTTGGTCCCGGAAACCTTCGATGGTTCTCAACCAGTTATCATAGGGCATATCATCTGGATGGTATGCCCTTGACCTCTCAATATCTTCGTAACCTCCCTTGCTCATAAATATTTTTTTAGCTTTGTGCTTGCGGTCAGAGTACCGCTTCATAAGCACACTCCTAATACCACCCGTCAAGTTTTTCGCCTCTAAATCGCGTTCCACTTCATCAAAGTTGAAATTTTCCTACGAATTAAATAAAAAAGTTAAAATATTATATATAAATTAGATTTAACGATGGCTGCAAAATCGCCGTAAACGGGCCTTTAAACGGCTGCAAACGCAGCCGCAAACGGCAGGGATTTCGCTGCCCTAATGGTGTCGCCGCTAATGGTGTATACTTCTTGTAGTGTACATAGGCAGAAAAAGTAATGCCTAAATAAAAAATGTTGGCTCAAAATAGTGGATAATGGATACACAGCCAGAATTAAAACAATCAAAACTCAGCAAACATCATAGAACCTCTTGATTACATAATAACTTTCAAAGTTTACAAAAGTTGTTCTAAACATAATAACTTCCAAAGTTGTTCAAATAACTACACTAACCTAACCCATCTTCCAAAGTTGTTCAAATAACTACACTAACCTAACCCATCATGATGTATTCAACCAACCTACACTCTTACTCTTAAAAAACCGCGTAATGATGTTTTCAACCAACATGTCGATTTCCTCTTGTGTTAAGCTTGTTATCTGGGTCTAAATATAAAATGAAATCAAATAACATATATTAGTTAACCCGAAACACCAAAAATAAACATAAAACCCGAATAATACAACCTTAAACTCAGATCGATAAACCCAACATACTAAAGTCAAAATAGGTAAATTCTAAAAGTAATAATTACATTCTTTGGAAAACAAAATCGCTTCTTTAAAACAAATTGGACCATAGACCAAATCACCATGAACCCACCCTCCCAAGACCCGTCTTGTTGCTTACACTGCATTAAATTTAAAAGAAAAAATCAATTACTAAAATAATCACTTAATTGTATAACATAAGAGTAAATAATACTGATAACATACTTGAACCATGGTCCATGTAAGTCCACTTCCAAAAGAAGATTCTATTGCTCTCGAAAGAGGATAATCGTCTTTATTCTTATTGGTCTTAATCGAAGTCGAATCCAAAATCCAAACACTTCGTTCCTAGGGAGAAACTAGGGAGAAACGATTAACAAAACCCAATGGGCACTAGAAAAAAGAAAGGTAGAACAAGTAGTGTAATAAAATAAAGAAAATTAACTTGAATACACTAAATAACAATAAAATATATATTACCTATAAAAAAAGGGTGCAAGAAAAAATTTTGTGCCGTTTTTAAGTTTGTAGACACTTAACAAGTGTTCTTTTACACTTGCAAAATTTTCCTCGCACTGTTTTCCAGTTATTTTGTGGATATTGAAGTAGGCAACTTTAGAGTCTTTTGGAGCTATTTTATAAAATACTATGTTATACAAATATCTAATATCAAACAAGAAAAAAATTACAAGGTTAAAAATTCAGCTGTGTTTAAAAATAAATTTATTGTACGAGATAAAAATAATAAGAAAAAACTTACATTTGACACCAATGTAAAAAAGCTAGCCTCAAGCAACCCGTTCGCCAAAAACTGTAACATCCCCTCATATTCGATGGATTCAACTTCGATATCGAACGAAGTCTTGGGGTACATCTCCTTAGGCACATTAATATCAAGCCTCATCTTTCCATTAAAGAGATCCTTTAATCGTGCAGCCCATAACCTAATATTTTCAGGCCGTTCATTTTCTATCTTCAACAAGGCATTTTGTATTTTTTGTTTAGCCTTTGACAACTTTGGAGCGGGAGGTTCTTCATCGAACTACATAAATAAACAAACGCTTTTAAGAGTATACACACACACACACATATAACATGTTTGAGTTGTTGATTACCATCGCATCGAGTCGTTCCGACATGTGTACATCATGTTGATCGGGAAAAAATGCGCCAGAAACAAATTACATTAATTGAAAAACTAATTATTTGTACATTGTTTATATATATATATATATATATATATATATATATATATATATATATATATATATATACATATATATTGTTGGAAATTTAGTGAAAATGAGTTTTTCACTAAATATTTTGGACATCAATAATATTTATATATGTGTTGTATAAATAATTATTTATGGGTTTGTGTTCAAACTATGCCAAATAGAGCTGAGATGAATGAGATATCGAAGCTTGAAGTTGTATGTTTGGAACAAACAAAGATGATAAAAATGGATTGAGGTTTGTCACTTTGTCCCACATAGGTGGGATGACAAAACTAAAAGTGGTATATAAGGAGGAGCACTCCTTGTAATTGTTTCCTTAAAGGCAATCACTAGTGGGGACCAAAGGGTGCGCCGCACCCACACATATGCGCGCCAGTATGGATGGCGCATGACCAGGTGGCGTCCTGGTACGCGCAGTGGAATCCGTGTGGCGCGCGACTCCACGTCACATATGCGCGCAAAACATGGGCTATAGGCCAAGTGTGGTGCACTTTGAACTTCGCACACCGCCTTTGTATGTTTGCCCATGAGCGCGTGGTCAGATACATGGTGAGTCCGCTTAGGGCGCACCCTTGGGTGGCGTAGGCGGATATCATGCCATGGCATGTCGATCCGGCGCAAGCTCCTTAGGCTCATGGCGCACATCATTGGCTAGAGCGGAGAGGGCAGATGGCGCACGAGTATGGATTGCGCATGATCAGGTGGCGTCCTGGTATGCGTAGTGGCATCCGTGTGATGCGCGGCTCCATATGGCATGGCGTAAGGTCCATGTAGCATGATGCGTGGACTAGCAACTCAGTTCAGGCGCGCGCACAGGTTTGCAGCGAAAACAAAACAGCTGGTTGGACTTGGTCAAACTAGCTGTTTCAACTCGTTTAAATTCTGTCATGAATGAAAATGGGCGTTTCAAGTTGACCACTTTAATTCATTTGATTGAACTTTAATATTGTCTGTTACAATATTAAATATCTTGTTTAGTACAAAATTAATGAGAAATTAAACCCTATTCATTACAAGGTTTATTATCTTGTTTAATTGTCAAAATTATGACAATATTGATTAGGTTTTATTAGCTCTTTATGTGTATGATTATAAATAGAATGAGGACTCATTCTAAAAATATGAGAGAAATACACACAAAAGAGGTCCTTTGTTCCATGAAATTTTTAGAGAGGAGCACTCTCTAAATTATCCTTTTATCAACTTCATCTTTTTCCATAACACCAAATTATACCCGGTGTAATCTCGGGCGTGAGAGCCATCTCTGGCAGTACAACTACTGCTTCGGTTGTTGTATCCTGGAAACAGACCGTCTGAGCGGAGGCACGGAATGTATTTTAAGGACCCCGTGTCTAAAACGATCCTCAACCAAAACCGTCAACAACAGTTTCTTCATTCTTGCAGCGGAGGTTTGTACAAGATGGTGCGGTTGAAGTTCTTCCAAAGATACTGGCTTGAATCAAGATTGGTAATATTAAATTGTTTTAGAAGAATTTCCCACAGATAACGAGAGTCTCGTTATTATATACTTTTTAATATATTTGTAAAACCCGTGTGGATCTTTCAATGATATCAAACGATAACTTGTGTAGGTGTGGAAATCAAACACAAGTGGATTCAAGTAATATGAAATAATCGAAACAAATAATGAACAAACAAACCAAGTTATCTTGCATTCAAAGCTTGAGCAATGACTGATACAAGACAAGGTTTCAAGTGGCCTTCTATTCGCAGCAACTGATCAACCTCAACTCTAAGGTTGAGGTTTGCTTAAATACAAAACACATGGGTAAATACCCTAGGCCCATTCGAAACTATCTAGACTAACCCAACCCATACATATCGACCCAAAACATAAACAAACATTTACAAAATGAACCCTTGAACTATGCCATCCTCATTGCATAAACCTTCAGGTTCCAACAATCTCCCCATAGGTTTATGCATGGAGGATCTTGAGACTTCAACTATTACTGTCACCACTCAAATGATCTTTAAGTCCACCAAATCCTTTTGTGCGAATATGAATGGCTGAAGCAACAGCAGCAGTCCATCCTTTTGCAATTTCTTCATATTTTTCAGTAGCTCTAATTTGATTGCGAGCTAACACTTCCAGATCTTCATAAGCAAGATTCAACAAATCAACTTGATCCACGAAGTGAAAATTCACATCATCATCACAAACAATCACTGCCTGCCCTAGACGCTCATCATAAGCCCAGAAATGCAAGGACTTCAAAGCACTTTTTGGAATCTTTCTCACTAAAGGAATCATCTTTTCCTTGTCAGTTGCTGGCCAGTGCACTATCTTCATTCGATTGTTTGTGTATGGATCTCTAATGCCTTTAGCTGGTTTAACAATAGACTCTGCAGTGTGCATCGAAGGAAAGTTACGAAGAACTTCCCTCTGAAGTCTTTCAAAGAACAAATATCCATGACCTCCAGGTTTATCATCCATATAAGGTGACTTAGACAAGTTTATCAAATCAACCTTTGTGAAAGTCTGAAACTGAGCTGGATTTTTGTACCACTCGACAGGTCCAACCTTCCTCTTTATCCACCATCTTCGGTGATCATGATCAAAACCCCAGCTGACCACACCAGATCTATTTCCAACTTTATCATAGAGAGTTTCACCAACATCCATTAAATGGTGAGTTACTTCAGCATCATCATCATCATCAGGATTAAGATTCTTGTTCTTCAGAATTACAAACTCCCT
>JARYGA010057264.1:0-28454 GCA_030545235.1 Helianthus tuberosus | reverse complement strand
TGTCAAGAACTCTTACTATCAATCATGGATCCCGAGACTACTACACACACTCTAAGGTGGATGATAGATGATGGTGGTGGATGTGGGTGTTGTAGTGGTGGTGAAGTGGGTGAGAGGTGGTTTGCCAAGGGATGCCTTTGAAGTGAACCAAGCACCCCTATTTATAGCCTGTACAGAAGCCCGGACACGGCCCCGTGTCCGCTGGACACGACCCGTATGCATCAACTTTCTCTTTCTTCATTAATTGCAATTGTCTGCATTAGGCTCCACACGCCCCCGTGTCTGCTGGGCACGGCCCCGTGTGCAGAAGCGTATCTGTACTATCAAGATTCTACGAATCTTAGCATTGACCACGACCCGTGTTGAGATGGGCACGCCCCCGTGCTGGGAATATAAGCTTCTATCAGTTTGTCATTTTTTGCAGACACCTGGCCATGCCTCCGTGTCCGCTGGGCACGGGGCCCTGGTCAGCCTTCTGTTTCTTGTTTTTGCTTTTGCTTGGGAAGATGCTGTCGAGGGGTCGGGCATGCCACGTTTATTCCTTTTCTTTGTATTTATGCTAGATTTTGCTGCATATTTGTTCCTTTTGTTCATTTAAGCTCATTTGGTCCTGAAAATACAAAAGGAAGATAAAAGCACACTTTTTCCAACATTAGTACTAAAAAATGGTTAGTTTTATGCCTCATTTGATGTAATTTATATGTTGCATTTTACACACATCAAATACCCCCACACTTGAATCTTTGCTTGTCCTCAAGCAAAACTCTTTATTTTGTGGCTTACACTCCCAAATGAAATGGGTAGAAGAGAAGTTTTGGGCTTGTCTTAAGTGTCGGGAATCCAAGATCTTTATTGAGTTTTATTTTTATGCTATTTACAATCCTATTCGTTATGATTTATTTAGAACGTTTCATAAGAGAAAGTACTTATTTGGGCTTAACATGCGTCTTTAAAATTCCATTTATATACTAGTTCACATACCTTACGGGAGATCACTCAACACTCGGCCGAAGATGTATTTTTGTGAAACACTCGAGACCGGCATGGAACTTACTTCTACCATATGCTTGCCAAGCAATCAATCCTCCTCCTTTTTAACTATAAACCTTTGTAAATATCAAGAGGACTTTGGGGAAGGGTTAGGCTTGGGTTAAAGGTAGGTGGTTTTGGGTTAGTGGTGAGTAAAAAGGGCTAAAAGCGTTGGTCGTCGTAAAACTTTTTGTTTTTGTGACTTTTATTCAAACTAAGCACTTTCAAACAAAGTTTCTTTGAGGAACTTGTTTGTTTATTGCTAGACTTCATTTTTTTATAAGGAACGTCACAAGAAGACCGAGTTTTTTACTAAAATAAAGGGTTTAAAAGAAAACGGTTTTGGTGGGTAAAGGGTGTTTGTTTTGTGGATTTAGAAATGAAAAGGTTTAGGCTCAAAGGGGTTAACTAGGGGAATTTGGGTAGGTGAAAAAGAAAATGAAAAATAATGGTGTTGAAAGGAAAATGGGTTAGTCCTAATGCGTCCATCATTTACTTACTTGGGTTTAAGTTGGTAAGGACCGGGAATGTATCGTCGTGGCAAGTTATACAGTCGTAAGAAACCAAGTGGCTATTCACACAAGAAACGAAAAATGAGCATTTAGCTTAAAGATGTATGCTTGTATGCTCAATAAAGGCTCAAAACTCACTTTTTGTGGGAATGGGTTTTAATGTGATCAAGTATATATAATCAAATTTTAACTAGATTTGTCATGTTGTATCATAATTTTCTAATGTTGGTTCTTTTTATCACGACGCTATCGGTTGTAAATTTGTAAAAATATAACCTTTTTAGAACTTGTTACTCCCAAATTAAACCAGGACAAGTAAAAAAAGAAAAGTTTTTGAAAAAAAAGAAAAAAAATTGGGGTGATTAGCGGTTCCAATAGAGTTTTGTGTAAGGCTTGTTATTAGGACTTGCAAAATTCAAGGTTTAGCATCCCCCCACACTTAAATTACACATTGTCCTCAATGTGTCATAAAAATAAGTTTTTAGGTTGATTGGATGTGTAAAAAGGTGTTTAAAAACAAAATTTATCTTACTGGGCATCTGGGCACGGGCTCGTGTTGGTCCGGGCACGACCCTGTGTTCAGATCGCCAGTATCATAATTAACAAAAGGCTGGGCATGGGGGCATGTACAGTAAGCACGGCCCCGTGTCCAGTTACCTGAACTGGGCGTTTTTTTGCAGAACCTTGAGCACGGGGGCGTGTTGGGGTGAGCACGACCCCGTGCTGAACTTGATGTAATGAAGAAAAATTGTCGGGAGGCTCTATTTTTGTGCATGGGGTGTGGGTTCAAGTCTCCCTTAGTAACCTCCACCATTTCGAGTGTGTTTAACCATTGCAACATTATCCAAACACCATTTATTACTTAAAAACCATCATTCATTAAAAATAACAATTACAAAGGATCCTAGAAAATGAAAATAAAGCTAGAAATGAAAAACTACAAGTTCCTAGTATAGATAGGTCAAGTAACGCAAGAAATCATTCTAAGGAGTTCTACCCTTATTGTAGGAATGTCAAAAACCCGGAAATAGCTTTCTGATACTTAAGGGTGTTGTAGAACTCGGAACCGAGGGATGTCTCTTTAAATGTCATTGAGCCATTCCTCTATCTCCCTAGGGAGGAAGAAGGCGGGCTCATTCTCCACAATGTCTTGTGGAGGAGGTGCGACTGCAACCGAGACCCCGTGTAATATGTCTTGAGGGGGTTCCAGGGGTATGACATATCATTCGGCCGGAATAATGACCTCCGGTACAACATTCCACTCCCTTTGTGCAATGATTGGCACCATAGGAGGAGAAGCAAGAATATTCAACCTTTGGTGCAAAAGGTTGACTTCTCGAAGGCACCCCTGTAGTCCCACCGTCAAGTGATTTATACGGTCAACCAAAGCTTCCTCTACTCCTGTCATTTCATCGATGGCTTCTCTCAAGGCATACACGTAGTTGACTAGAGAGTCTTCCACCGTTGATCTTTTTCTTCATCGGTCGTTCCTTGAGTGAGCTAAAGATGTTCCACTATTTCTGCTCGACATTCTAAGAAAACAAGCCGAAAAAATTTCAAATTAATGAAACAGTACTCCGGCCACGACCCCGTGCTCACTGAGCACGACCCCGTGGCCACCTCTCTGCAGATTTTTGAAACAAGGAATCTCATAGCTTTAAATTATTTTTCTGATTTTTGAAGCATTTTTAAGCAGAAATAACTTAAAACAGTGTTGTAAAACTTATTTTTGATAAGATTCCTTAAATAAAAACCTAACAATTATAACAATAAAACTTGAAATCATGGAGATTTCAAGATTTAATGGAAGTTTTGAGGAGAGAATGAAGAAGAAGGCAATAGACAAAAGTAGCAAAGGCAAGATGGTTGTTGAGAACCTTCTTTAGAGTATACCTTGTAGGGTATATGTGAAGATCCCACCAGATCTTTGTCTTTGGAATGAGTCCAAGTGTGTAGGAATCCTGTTACATTTACAGAAAACGACAAACACTGGACACGGCCCCGTGTCTATAACAACCCTCCTGAATATTTTTCTGACACCCTAATATATTTTAAATACCCCTATATGTCTTAAAATACACCCCGTATGTGAAAACCGAGCCCAAAATACGTTATAACATTAAAAATAAATAAAAAACAAAGAAAATGGATTTTAGGCGGGCCGCGTAACCCTCCTCTTAAACCTTACGCGGGCCGCGACCTGGTGAAATCTGGCGAAACCCTGGGCTGCCACGTGGCCTAACACCCGGCAACCCTATACGATGACCCGGACACCCTAAACCCTACCCGGGCTACTATGCGGGCCGCGTAGCCCGTGGTCTATGTTTACGCGGGCCGCGTAAAAGTTGAAATGAGGCCCTATAAGTAGCAGGCCTTGGATCTTCAGTCTGTTCGTTCAATTCTTTTCTTTCTAAGCGCGTTTCTGAAGTTATAGGCATAATATTCGAGTATAATACCCCTAATTAGCGAGGTTTTGCTCCGTTGTAAGTATTATAACCCCAGTTTCGTATTAGATACGCTGCCCGATTGATCCAGGGTTCCGTAACAACTGTCGTAGTTCTGCCCGACGTAGTTATTGGAATACCGTCTCGGGGAGGGTACCGTTAATATAATTAAAGGGTTATTATACTAACATATGTACATTTGTGTAAATTATAGATTAACACCAGGAAACCCTAGAAGAAATCTAAAACAGCAATGTGAGTTTATCCGCTTTTTGTTAACATTTTTGTGAACTGTTTTACAAAACCTTAAATGTTTTACAATGAGATTAAGCAGTGATTGAGCCTTTGTAGTTCTTCAATTACTGCCGGTATGTTCGGGTTTTGTATACAAAATGTGGAACACGTTACAATTGGACAACGAGTTAGCCAATGTGTAATATGACCCACCAGTCATGATTGACAGTACTGAATGAGTAATTGTGTAGAAATAAACATTGTGATCGCTCTCAATACTGTGTTAATTGATAAAATGTTTCTTGATTAAACTGGGATTCACTGACCAGTATTTCCCACTGACAAATGTTTTTTAAAACGCGTTTCAGGTAACACAATGTGACAGCCAATTAGTAAAAAGCCAGCTGGAGAGCACTGACGGCTTGGAAAAATGTGGCTATAAAAGTTACCAAAAAGATGATGTTTTAAATTCAATAAAATAGGGTTATCCCTATAAACATGTTGTAATAAAGAAAATTGGGTTTTACCCATGTGGTTATTAATATAAAATATGGTGGTTTGACTCTGATAAACATTTCCTAACTACGGTCCTGATGTAATTTCCGCTGCCAAATTAATAAATTAAACAAACTGATACCACCACAAACGAATGTTCGCGGACACCCGTTCCCGGGACAGATAAGGGGGCGGGGGTTGGGACAGAAGGTGGTATCAGAGCTTAGCCACTGATTCAGCCACATGAGTGTTCTGCTGACATCAATATATTATTTAAATTGTTAGGAAATAAATTCTTAAAATATGTGAATATCTGTATTTTATTGTTATGTGTTATTTGACTATTTGTTAGTTTACAGTATGAGTGATCAAGGACCCTCAGACGTGTATCGTCAGTTGTCCGATTCACCTAGGAGTGAAGGTACCTCTTCCTAGCCTACCCTCTCTGGGTATTCCGCTGATCAGGAAGAAGGGATATTTGCCTTTAAAGCTCAGTCGGAAGAGCCATTCCCTCAGAAAAAGAGAGGATGGTTTAGTAAGGGAGCCTTTGAGCGTAGAAAAAGAATGCGAAAGTTGCAACAGCAAAGAGTCCTAGCAGCCGCTAAGCGAGAGTCATATGCCCATACACAGGATATGCTTAATAGAAGCCTAGCCAATTTCCATATCCTAGCAACAACTGCTGCCGACCCAAGTCTGGAACAACTAGTAGCCCCACAACCTTTACCTTTAATTCCCACTCAGCCAATGGAGGTAGAAATGCATGATTTCAACCCTGAGGAAATACCTAGGATACCAGCCCCTAATCCTTCAGACCTAAATTATGATCCATGGTTTGATGATCTTAGGGATTATGTGCCACGCTACCATCTAAATGATGAAACCTTGCCAAACATAGCAGCGTATCCAGGTCTGGACCCTCTAGATCCCTATTATGACAACGATGAATACATTAGGGAAATTTTAGAGAATCCGTACCCTCTGGAGAATCCCATGCCACAGTATCCAGATCCAGTACTAGCACCTGCACCCCCAATGAGTGCAGAGAATTTGCAAGAACTCCGAATTTTTGGAGAAGAAATATTGGAGAGTAGTGAGAGGATGAGGTATGTAAGAGAACAACTCGTCTGGAAATATGACGAGCGTCAGATGGATTTCGGGGGAAATCCATATCCATGAAGATGATAAGTGGAGTTGGTAATAATGATAATATAATAATATATAATATGTTTGTATGAAAATATATATATATATATCTATATATAATAATAATAATAATAATGTATTGTAGTATAGACCACTTTGTGGTTAATGATGCATAATAGTGTTGTAAATTTTCCTGTTTTAGTGTGTATTTGACGCATATTATATAAAAAGAGTAAAGTCGCAATGCACGACGATTTTGACCAATATGTGTATTATGTGGATTGTTACTTAAACTATTAATTATTCTGTGATATTAATAATTGGTAAATGTTTAAATTCAGATGGCCGACGAAGTAAATCAGGGAAATCTGAATAATGATAATCAGAGTAACAATAACTTAGGTAATGAAAATCCAAACAACAACAATGGAAACCAAGTAGATAACAGTGCAATCCAACACATAGTGGCACAAGGAATAATAGATGCGATGCCATATATTATTCAAAAGGTTAGGGAAGCAGAAAATAAAAGTAAACATGATAGCAAGCGACCTTCCGAACCTGAAAACAGCGTGAACAATGGACCTGTACTTCAAAAGCCCATTCCCAAAAGGAGAAGAACCGTGTCTTACGGTTGTTCTTACAAAGAATTCTGGTCTTGTAAACCAATGGAATTCTCGGGTAACAAAGGGGCCATTGCGACCCTACGCTGGATAGAAAAGATTGAGGCAGTCTTAAGAATAAGCAAGTGCGCAGAAGAAGATAAGATAATGTTTGCTTCTAATTTGTTTAAGAATTCAGCACTAGAATGGTGGAATACTATTATCCAGACTAAAGGAGGTAATAGAACTTACAATATGGAATGGGAGGAATTAAAAACATGGTAGAGAGGAAATTATGCCCTCCTAATGAAACAGAACAAATAGCGAACAAGTTCTTAAACCTTAGAATGTCTGGTGTAGATAGTAAGGGGTACACTAAGTTATTCTTTGAATATGCTAGAATAGTGCCAACCCTTGCTTCACCTGAACCAGTGTTAATCTCCCGTTACATCTGGGGACTAATTGGGGAGATAAGGCATGTAGTCAAGGCAGCTAGAACTCAAACCATAGAAGAAGCTGTAGAACTAGCCAATACCTTGACAGATGAATTAATTCGTACACGAGAAGAGGATCAAAGGAGGAACCTAACCCAGAAACTCACACAAGAATTTCGTTCTGGAAATTTTAACCATGGGAAAAATACAGGTTCTACCTCTACACCTTACTGTAAGAATTGCAAAATAAAGCATTCAGGAAGATGCTCCATATACTGTAACTTTTGTAAAATATCGGGACACAAGGAAGAAGACTACAGGAAGAAAGCTAATAACAGGATATGTTACAACTGTGGAGAACAAGGTCATATCAAGCCTAACTGTCCAAAATTAGCTCCGGCTACAAACAACAAGAATACCAAAAATGCTAGAGCATTTGTTCTGACTGCAGAAGAAGCAAAGATGATCCCGGATGTGATCACTGGTACGTTTTTAGTTAATGACATTTTTGTTAAAGTATTATTTGACTTTGGTGCAAACCAAAGTTTTATTAATACTTCATTTTGCAAACTTCTCAATCAATCATTAACTAAACTTCCACAAGAATGTCTAGTAGAAACAGCAAATGGGGAAACCATTAAAATTTCTGAAATCTTGCAGGGAGCAAGAATAGAAATTCTAAATCAGAAATTTATTGCAAACCTTTACCCCATGAATCTGGCAGGATTTGATGTAGTATTAGGAATGGATTGGTTAATAACCAATAAAGCCAGTATTTTGTGTGATCAAAAGTCGATACAAGTAAATTCACCAAAGGGTGAAAAGATCACAATTAAAGGATATAAAACCTCTCGATCCACTAAATTCATCTCTGTGATGAAAACATCAAGTTATATAAGAAAAGGATCATTAGTGTATTTGATTTCTATAATCACTAACACTAAAGGAAAAGAATTAAAAGATATCCTAGTAGTATCTCAATTTGCAGATGTATTTCAAGAAGAATTACCAGGGCAACCTCCAGATAGAGAAGTTGAATTCAGAATCCATTTAATACCAGGGACAACACCGATTGCCAAAGCACCTTACCATTTGGCACCTGCAGAAATGCAAGAACTAAAGAAACAATTAGATGAATTGCTAGAAAAATGATTCATACAACCAAGTTCATCACCCTGGGGAGCACCAATCGTATTTTTCAAAAAGAAGGATGGAACAATGCGTATGTGCATTGACTACCGTGAATTGAACAAGGTCACAATTAAAAATCGGTATCCATTACCAAGAATTGATGATCTGTTTGATCAATTACAAGGAGCACGATTTTTCTCTAAAATCAATTTAAGGTCAGGATATCATCAATTAAAGTTACAGGAAGAGGACATTCCTAAAACCGTCTTCCGAACAAGGTATGGTCATTATGAATTTACTGTCATGCCATTTGGTTTAACCAATGCCCCAGCTGCATTCATGGACATGATGAATCGAATATGTAAGCCATATTTGGATAAATTCATAATTGTCTTTATAGATGATATTCTCATTTACTCTAAGAGTAAAGAGGAACATGCAAAGCATTTGCACGCACTTTTAAGTTTATTAAGAAAAGAAAAGTTTTATGCTAAATTTTCAAAATGCGAGTTTTGGTTAGAACATGTATAATTTCTCGGACATCTAGTTAATCATGAAGGAATTCATGTGGATCCAACAAAAATCGAGGCAATTACTAAATGGAAGACCCCTGAGTCACCAACCGATATTAGAAGTTTCTTAGGATTGGCCGATTATTATAGAAGATTTATTCGAGATTTTTCTAGAATAGCCATTCCTTTAACTAAGCTAACCTGTAAATCCATTAAGTTTGAATGGGGACCAAAACAAGAAGAAACCTTTAGAATTCTTAAGCAAAGATTAACCCATGCACCCATACTAGCGTTACCAGAAGGAACCGAAGATTTTGTAATCTATTGTGACGCTTCTAAATTAGGTTATGGATGTGTATTGATGCAACGACAAAAGGTTATAGCCTATGCATCCAGACAACTTAAGAATCATGAAGAAAATTATTCCACTCATGATTTAGAATTTGGAGCTATAATTTTCGCTCTTAAGATTTGGAGACATTACCTGTACGGTAGTAAGTTTACTGTTTTCACTGATCATAAAAGTTTAAGGTATGTCTTCGGGCAAAAGGAATTGAATATGAGACAAAGACGCTGGATGGAAATTCTTAGTGATTATGATTGTGATATTCAGTATCATGCAGGAAAAGCAAATGTAGTTGCTGATGCTTTAAGTCGAAAATATCACGAACAGCCAAGAAGAGTACGTTCTCTTAAATTAAATCTACAAGTAGATTTAAATGAATAGATTAGAAAAGCACAAGAATCAGTAATCAAGGAGGATACTGAAAAACTAAAAGGAATGATCAAGGAATTAGAACAAGGAACAGATGAAATTTGGAGATTCCATAAGAAAAGAATATGGGTACCTAAATTAGGAAACCTACGTCATCACATATTAGAAGAAGCCCATAAGTCTAAATATACGATGCATCCAGGAAGCGATAAAATGTACCAGGATTTAAGAAAGAATTTATGGTGGATAGGAATGAAAAAGGACATAGCAACCTATGTTTCTAAGTGTTTACATGTTCACAAGTCAAAGCTGAACATCAGAAACCTTCAGGTTTATTACAACAGTTAGAAATGCCTGTTTGGAAATGGGAGTTAATAACAATGGATTTTGTTACTAAATTACCCAAAACAAGGAAAGGTAATGATACAATCTGGGTGATTGTAGATAGACTAACCAAGTCAGCTCATTTCCTATCAATGAAAGAAACTTTTAGTATGGAACAATTAGCTAAATTGTATGTAAATGAAATAGTTTCTTTACATGGAATTCCTCTATCAATTGTTTCTGACAGAGATAGTCATTTTACATCTTATTTTTGGACAAGTTTCCAAAAAGCAATGGGAACCAAGTTGAATCTAAGCACAGCTTATCATCCTCAAACGGATGGACAAAGCGAAAGGACAATTCAGACAATGGAAGACATGCTTAGAGCTTGTGTAATTGATTTTGGAGGTAATTGGGACGATCACTTACCATTGATAGAATTTTATTATAATAATAGTTATCACACAAGTATAAATGCTGCACCATTCGAAGCACTTTATGGACGAAAGTGCTGAACCCCAGTCTGTTGGGCAGAAATTGGGAAAAAGCAACTATCTGGACCTGAGATAGTACAAGAAACAACAGACAAAATCATTCAAGTCAAGGAACGACTGAAAGCAGCACGTGATCGACAGAAAAGTTATGCTGACAACAGGCGAAAACCGTTGGAATTTCAAGTAGGGGACCAAGTATTGTTAAAAGTCTCTCCTTGGAAAGGAGTGGTAAGATTCATAAAAAGGGGAAAGTTAAGTCCCAGGTATGTTGGACCTTTCAAGATTATTAAAAGAACAGGACCTGTAGCCTATCAGCTACAACTGCCAGAAGAAATGGCAGGAATACATGATGTATTTCATGTATCTAATCTCAAGAAATGCTTAGCTGATGAGTCACTAATAGTACCTCTTAAAGACATAGAGGTAAAAGAGCAGTTAAAGTTTGTAGAAAAGCCTCTACAGATTGAAGACATGAAAGTCAAGAACATCAAGCACAAGAGACTAGTTCTAGTCAAAGTGAAGTGGGACTCTAAAAGAGGACCAGAATACACATGGGAGCTTGAATCAGAAATGCAAAGAAAATATCCACACCTGTTCCAGTAGACCTCAAGGACGAGCTCTAAAACAAGGTGGGGAGGATATAACAACCCTCCTGAATATTTTTCTGACACCCTAATATATTTTAAATACCCCTATATGTCTTAAAATACACTCCGTATGTGAAAACCGAACCCAAAATACGTTATAACATTAAAAATAAATAAAAAACAAAGAAAATGGATTTTAGGCGGGCCGCGTAACCCTGCTCTTAAACCTTACGCGGGCCGCGACCTGGTGAAATCTGGCGAAACCCTAGGCTGCCACGTGGCCTAACACCCGGCAACCCTATACGATGACCTGGACACCCTAAACCCTACTCAGGCTACTACGCGGGCCGCGTAGCCCGTGGTCTATTTTTACACGGGCCGCGTAAAAGTTTAAATGAAGCCCTATAAGTAGCAGGCCTTGGATCTTCAGTCTGTTCGTTCAATTCTTTTCTTTCTAAGCGAGTTTCTGAAATTATAGGCATAATATTCGAGTATAATACCCCTAATTAGCGAGGTTCTGCTCCGTTGTAAGTATTATAACCCCAGTTTCGTATTAGATACACTTCCCGATTGATCCAGGGTTCCGTAACAACTGTCGTGGTTCTGCCCGACGTAGTTGTTGGAATACCGTGTCGGGGAGGGTATCGTTAATATAATTAAAGGGTTATTATACTAACATATGTACATTTGTGTAAATTATTGATTAACACCAGGAAACCCTAGAAGAAATAAAAAACAACAATGTGAGTTTATCCGCTTTTTGTTAACCTTTTTGTGAACTGTTTTACAAAACCTTAAATGTTTTACAATGTGATTAAGCAGTGGTTGAGTCTTTGTAGTTCTTCAATTACTGCCGGTATGTTGGGGTTTTGTATACAAAATGTGGAACATGTTACAATTGAACAACGAGTTAGCCAATGTCTAATATGACCCACTAGTCAGGATTGACAGTACTGAATGTGTAATTGTGTAGAAATAAACATTGTTATCGCTCTCAATACTGTGTTAATTGATAAAATGTTTATTGATTAAACTGAGATTCACTCACCAGTATTTCCCACTGACAAATGTTTTTTAAAACGCGTTTCAGGTAACACAATATGACAGCCAATTAGTAAAAAGCCAGCTGAAGAGCACTGACGGCTTGGAAAAATGTGGCTATAAAAGTTACCAAAAAGACGATGTTTTAAATTCAATAAAATAGGGTTATCCCTATAAACATGTTGTAATAAAGAAACTTGGGTTTTACCAATGTGGTTATTAATATAAAATATGGTGGTTTTACTCTGATAAACATTTCCTAACTACGGTCCTGATGTAATTTCCGCTGCCAAATTAATAAATTAAACAAACTGATACCACCACAAACGAATGTTCGCGGACACCCGTTCCCAGGACAGATAAGGGGGCGGGGGTTTCGATAGTGTCGGCTGGACACGACCCCGTGTGAAGACAAGATTCTGACACTTTTTGTCCATATTCTGACCTAAAGTCAGACAAGAATCTTTAGGTGGGCACGGGGGCGTGTTGACCTGGACACGGCCCTGTGGCTATAGGTTTTTATGAAGTTTTGTCTATTTTAAGGAATTTATCCGGATTGGGTGGTTCCTTACAGGACAGAACAACACCGAAGTGCCTGAGTTACCTTAATTGCTCTTGTTTAAGACAAGAGCGTAAGAGGTTATCAGAAAGGGTGAATCCTAAGCTAAATACCGGTGGGCGAGACCATCCTTTATTTCCCTTATCCGGGCACTCGTTAAAGAAAGTATATGTCGAATCACTTAGGTCTGTGTATGCATCGGCGAAGACCGATAGGGAGTCCTTCACGACACATTCGACACAGGGACGACTATCGCTCAAGTCCTCACAGGAGTTAGAGGTGATTTTGGGAGCAACGATGTTGTTATAATCCGAATGCGATCTCAATAATTCTCCTTGATCATTGTCTTGAGATGAATTAGTCATTTCCATCTCAAGTTCTCTTATCAATTGGAGAATTACTTCTTCCATTTGAAATAATTCTTCGAGAATCATATCATCTAGAAGAGATGATTGAGAGCATTCGAGGGAGAGATATGGATTGTTTTTACTTTTGCCCATCTTAAGGTTATAGGAAAACGATGGGTCTATATAGTGGGGAATGTAATTTAAAAAATAACATTTTAAATATTCATGAGATCCGCCAGATATTTGACACCACGCACTATAAGAGGAGCGAAAGTAAAAATGATCAGTACCACTCATGTTTGTGCCAGAAATTACGGTTCTACTTTCAGTAACTAAAACTTGGGCACGGGGGCGTGTTAGTTGGCGCGGCCCCGTGTTCTGCTACTGTCTTGCTTAAAACAGGATTGCCAGTACCAAAGATTGGGAACAGGGGCGTGTTCAGCGGGCCCGGCCCCGTGCTGAGCTCTGCAGAAGTTGAAAAATTTAGAAAAATCCTAAAAAACAGAAAAACAAGAAAAGCGATTAGGCCGTTGATTCATAACTTTCTTAAAATCCTTGTGTCCCCGGCAACGATGCCAAAAACTTGAAGCGTGTGTAGCGTTATATATTTTTATTGATATTTTAAGCCCTTTTTAACACATTAGTCAAGTTTTAAATTTATAAAACACGATATTCTACTAACACTAAACACACATATGGGCTAGTGCACCCATCGTGACCGTAGTATACCGTTGGTAAGGTCGTCCAAGGACACAAGTTCTTTTAGTACCGGTTTATTCTCAACGTCTAATCAAATCAAAAGTTTTAGAAAAAAGGTTTAAACATGAAAATAAAAACTAAAAATCCTGAAAAACAAAAATAAATAAAACAGATTGACAAGATGAATCACTTGGATCCGATTAGCCTTTAATGTAATCTCTGATGATTTCTGCACTTTTGCACTTTTTAAGAGATTATCTTAGTTATAGTAGTAGGCCCCTCTTTTGAAGGTGACGTTACCCTCAACCCAGTGGTTTGAGTCAGCAAGGATACAATCCCAAAGGGTCGGAATATTGAAAGATAATTAATTAAGTTATTAATGCGTAATGTGGTAGGCCCCTCTTTTGAAGGCGCCGTTACCCTCGGCTAAGTGGTTTGAGTCAGCAGGGATACAATCCCAAGTAGCCGTGTTAATGTATTAATAGTAGTTTACATATGAGGGGATCAAGCCATTCGGACCCCCGCCATCCAATACCAGTGGGTATTGAAGGAGGTCCTAGTAAGCTTGACCCACGTCCTTGCAGGATCTATACACTGAACAAGGCAAGAACTAGACCAAACCATTCCCTTAACCCCCGACCAGGTAGCCAACATATCTCTATATAGACCGTAGAGATATGAATGGTGAAAATCTTTTATTTTATTGACAGACCGTGTCATCCCAATCAGTCAAAAACCCAATTAACTTAGGTAGCTAGGGTAAGTCGGATATCGTATCCACGAAGTATTGCACGACCTTTTCGATTAGTTAGACTATTTACAAAAATGTACAAAGTAATTATGAAGCTTGCTAATTTTCTTTGTTTGTTTGATTTAAAAAGACTCAGGGTGAACCGACAAATTACTATTATCTAAAACAACGGTTTATTAACTAAAATTGCAAAACTTGATTGATTAGTTAAAAATACTATATGAGAAAACGAATCACGCCCGGGTTTCGGATTAATAAGTATCTAGAGTTATTTAACATGAATGGTTTGATTATTTTATGAACACCAATGATTTCTTGAGTTTGTTAATTTGAAATCCTAATCTTAGACATCAACAATCGTCTATCATACGCAACCGGTGCAAGATAACCATCACAATATGAGACAATAGTATGCTTTATTAATCAAGAATAAAAACCAAACCCTAGCATAAATCACAACTTAATGGTAGCAATCATCTCTCAACGTCAATGTTGCAAGAAAACTTAACAATTTCGAGTTCAAAGCAATACCAACAAATGACTCATACAATTTCAATCAAAGATTAACAAATGTTTGTATCAAACCAAAACATGAAAAACAAACCCTAGAAACTCACAATCTTTCACCCGGGGATGATCTTGGGGAAATTAGCCACCCATGGTTTATGATTGATCTTCAAAACATGATGGAATGTGATAGTAGATCAAATGGAACCTTCAAAAATCTCTCCAAATCGCCTCTGGAAGTCCAGAATGGAGTCTCCCTAGCTAGATACTCGAAAAATGGGTTTTAACTAAAGTTTTCCCCAAATTCACGCTGGGGACCAGCGTCTGGGACGCTGGTCTGGGTGTCTGGGACGCCGGTCTCTGAAGTCTTTGTCCGGTTTTCGCCGTTTAGCTCCGTTTTTCGCTCCCGTTCTTCCTAACTCCATTCCCAAGCTCCATTAAGCTTCCAAAATACACCTTAAACATGTCAAGGCCTGCAAAATACAAACCATCTCAAAGTTGTGTATTCTAAAACTCAGTTTCACACAAATCGGTAAAATTAAACACGTTAAGCTTTGGAAATTTACCAACCCATCACATCCCCACACTTGTCATTTGCTTGCCCTCAAGCAAATCTGCTTTTCACTTTCACGTGGGTTGAACGAGAAACACACGTCCCATTCCCGAGACTAAGGTTAAGGTCTAAAGTCATACCCGATTCAAACTTTTTACAATTTACAAAATATCTAACGGTAAAGTGAATAATCACATATAAAATGGTTATCCAAGATTAACCCACCCTTGAAACCAACAAATCATGCACATCCCTCACAATGTTCTCTCCACTCGGTTTAAAATTGGCTAATAATTGATGCATTAGCGCTTTTGAAATAATCACTCAAACCGATTAGAACACGTACCCGCATAGGCTTGCAACTCAATCATTCTCCACCACCGAACACGAATACTAAGCACAAGTCAAAAGGTCTTTGAAGGGTTGTAATGGGGTGAGGTGAAGGGTAGGAAATAGGGTATTTTAAAATGGCGAAGGTGATGAAAAATTCGATTTTTATTACAAACGACTATGCTAAACAAAACTAACTATAAACATCAACTACGAGGCAATGGTTTTCACCTTTTATTCAACAAACTAATAACTCGTATTTTTGTATTTTTCTCAATGATTTTCTATTCTTTTTCGCAACATTTTCTGAATTTTTACTTTTTTTTTTGCAAACACAACTATACAATCAAATAGACCTATAATCGAATTTTCATCACACGGGTTTAAAAATAAAAGGTTTAATGGATGTGGGCTAAATGGGTTGGTCAAACGAATTGTTTAGGCTTAAAGTGGGCGACTAGGGGATTTATTTGGGTAAGGATGGATAAATGGTTTTAAAGGAAAAGGTTCACCTAATGCCTTAATCATTCTCGTGCTTGTATTCGGTCTATGGTCTCAAACGTATCAAAAGATGCAAGTTCTACAATACATGACTAATGGTCCATTCAAACAAAGAAACTTAAATATGTAATTCTATGATGTAAAAGTGGCTCAAAACCTCACATATATAAAAGGTATGGTATGTGACATGCATGATGTGCTAGTTTCTTAGGCAAATTACTCCCACATAACCACCCGCTAAATACCCATTATGCTACCAACTTGAACTTGACCATGACAAAAGATCAAATGGGTTGTGCCATCCCTCGTTAACTTAGTTACTTGTGCTTTTTAGATCGCTTCAAACAACGACATTTTGAAAATTTTCCCCCCATCCCCACACTTGAGGTAAACATTGTCCTCAATGTGTAGTGTTTAAATGAACGGGTCAAAAATCGAAAAAATTTTACTCCCCATCCCCACACTTGAGGTCAACATTGTCCTCAATGTGTAAAATTGGAGCTTTTAAACGCACAAGGGATGTGACACGGCTAACCTCCCCAAAATTTAACCCCGGAAAATAAAATACAATTTACAATCCACTTATTTGCTAACTAAAAATCAAAAGTACCAAGAAACGTATGCGCCTGATTTTTGAGCTCATTCCTCGTGTGCTCTTCTTCTCTTCAAGAAAGTGGTTGTCCCACGAACATAATGTACCTACAAATCTTAACCCTTGTGTAGAAGCATGCTTCTCACAACCATTAAAATTTATTAGCTACCTAGTTCTACCACTTTTATGAAAATACTACCAAGTCATACGTTAATTCACTTTGATTTATGTGGAAAAATAATTTACAATAACAACAAACCTAACTCACTTTCGTAGGAATCACAGTTGCATTTAGCTTATGCAACAAGCCCTTTTAAACCACCCAATTGCTCGGAAGGACGAGTAGGTCTCGTGAGGGTTATATAGGGAACACACCCACAATGTTCATTTAAATAAGAAAAAAAAAATAAAACGAAAATAATACAAACTCTACAACAATCATACCTGATTTGCCTCTCATGGTGGTCGAAGTGCACATTTTCCTTCCGAGTTTCCAACATACGCTCGGTAGTTGGCATGCCAGATCCATTCTCTTTTTATTTTACGCGGCATGCGTATTAAACTACTTTGGGGTCGTTTCTTGATGAATTGTCCAATATCTTGAAAGGCCACCCTTCGAATCCTTATTCCCAAACCCGCATCCCCAACTTTGTTGGTTGGAGTGATAAGTTTGGGAGAAGGAGAGATATGACTTTGAGCTTCTTTTGACTCTGACCCGTCTTGCGGTGTTACGTCTTCTGCCCGGTTCAAACATTCAATTACTTGCTCCAGAAGTTCCATAACCTCTTCCACCACATCCCCTTCAAACATGGTACCACTAGCCAACACCCCTTGGTCTTATCTAAGTTGAGCCAATTCTTCGGCGAGTTGACCCACTTTCTTTGCCAAGGCTTCATGAGCTTTATCTCTCACCTCAAGTTCCTTCTTCAGTTCCATCTTAATCTCTTGATTTGAAGTGGTGATGGCATTCATGATGGCATCGAGCTTGGAACTTATTGAATCTTGAGGTTCCTCGTATATCGGTTGAGGGTATTCATTATAATAATCATCATACTCCTCCCGGTAACTTGAGAAATGTGGCAATTCGGGTTCAGAGTAGTATTGTTGATAATGTGGTGGTAGTGAATTATCGAATGGATAATATGAAGATGGACCATTGAAATCTTCATAATCTGTCCTCCCATATCTGTATAATCCGCTGAGGTAGCCTTCCCGGTCCTTGTAAGCTTGAACTTTTTCGTGGAAAACAGAGCAATCCTCTAAATAATGCTCTCCGCTTCCGCAACACTCACTGGGATCATCATCCACCCAATTCATATTTGTAACACCCCTAAATTTGTTAAAATATATATGTCGTTATACATGTATAAGTTAGAATATTAATCATAAAATAATGAGAATCGAAACTAGGAATAATTAACCTAGTTAAATTCTTAATTGAAAAGATGGGGATATCAAATAATTATAACCATTGTATGAACTTAGAAACTTGAGGGACCAATTATGCAATTTTAGAAAGATGATTGTAGAAATCCTGGATAAACATCAAGATACACATCTTGTGTGTATCTCATGTTCGATCGAAACCCCAGGAACGACCCCAAGCTTCCCCAAACCCTAATTCACTCAATACTACTTCAAATCAAAGAAAGAATTCAATCAGGAGTCATTTTTAAGCTAGAATCTCGATCACTAACACTATGGGATCGAAAGGTATGCTTAATTCTGATCTATGAAGATGTTTTTATGATTCTTGAATTCTTGTAACAGAAATTAATGGTGAATTGATGGTTGTTAGGGTTAAATTATGATGAATACAAGTCTAGGAACTAATCCTAGACAATAATTGATCAATTTATGGCATAATGTCACACCCTGACTTTTGCGGAAGCGTGATTTGGTGTGACTTGCTTAATATCATTGCATTCAATCATAACAACAACTATATGATAAAACTAAAGATGTCCATCCATTAATTTAAGTTTTAAAACTTAATAACAATATTGTTTTAGAATCCAAACACAGACTTCAATCTGAATTACAAACCATGCAATTCATTTTAGAGTTCCATAAAGACTTCTCAAAAGACACTAATGAAAACTAGGCTTTGGATTATGTATCCTATCCAGGATAGGGTGCATTCTCCCAAACCATACGACACCGGATGACATCTTTTATTCCAAACAACACTTGAAACTTCAACGACCGCCAGATCCATACTTAATTTCCTGAAATACATGTAGTTTGAAAACATCAACAAAAGTTGAGCGAGTTCATGTGATTTGTATGTGTGCACGATTCATCCTTGTAAAACATTTGTAAGTAAGTATGTATGTATTGGTAAACTGGTATGAAGCAACAAGGAACAAATCAATTAATGTGTAGCTAATACATTAACATGTGTGAAACGATGTAGGAAGGCTCAAACCTAGCAGATTTGTACCGGGCCTCCGGCTGTAAGACATAGTCACCTCATGGGCCACCCTGGTCCACATGGGTGTGGGCACGCTACACCCAAATAGATCTATCACTCATGTCCCTCGGTCCTAAAACGAGGATTAATGGTCTTAAGAGTGCGCCTACCCTTTCACATGATCTATCAGTATTTTCCTTAGCTAACCATACCATTTGTAATTGTTTGTAAACATTTAGTAACATGTACTTCACCCCCGAAGTTATAAAACTGAAAACAGTTAAAAGAAAAGGGGGTCATGAACTCACAGCTTTGCGTTCTTCGTATCCAATGTAACTCTAGCTTCCTCTAGATCACACGACTACCTACATGCGTGCTACGGTGCATTAGACGGGTGTGTCGTGCGTTGATTTAGTACTAGTTAGTGTCCATGAGTTACGTTCTTTGTGTCTTCAATATTATTCCAAGTTATATAATTATTTGTTAAAATAATTAATATTTTAACTTAAATTATATTTAATACATTTTGGAATATTAGTTAAAATAATATATTTTAACTTGGCACACTTATGTATTGTATATGTATATCCTTCCCAAGGATGGGTGTATTTGTATTCGTATATTTTTGCCACGTATGTGGATCGTATTACGGAGTGTATTTATACGTACGAGAATGCGTATTTTATATATTGTATTTATTAAGTATTCTTATGATTAATTTCGTATTAATTTCTCCGGAATATTATCTTTAATAAAAGTCCACCAATATATATATTTTCAAAAAATATATATTGTAATAAATATTATTTAGAAAAATTATTTATAATTTTTCCTTTGACAAAAATATTAGTATTTTCTCATAAGTTTCAAAGATAATATATTTTCATGTCTAACTTGTAAAATATATATATAAACTCATTTTTCTCCAAAATTGATATATTCCGTTTTTGTTTGAGAAAATATATAATTTTTTCAAAAATAATATATCTTCTAATGCTTCCAAGAAAATACATATTTTTATTTACCCAAAAATAATATATTTTCTTCTTGTTAAAAATATGATATAAGTTTGTAATACTTGTAAAAATCATATTTTTGTCTCTTGGTGTCCAAAATATTATTTACCAAAATATGCTTGTGAATATCATTCCCGGAATATTTAGTAAGTTATATTCCTTAGTTCGGTTTCACCAATGTTTTTATGTAAATTTGTATATTTATTCCTTGGAATTTTGGTAATATTTTGGACTGAAATTCTTAGTATTTTGATGTGTTATATTATTTCATGTCCTAAAATAAAATAACTAATACACAAAATATACAAATAATCCCACACATGGTGTCTTCTAAATATATATTTCCTAAATACATACTTAGTCAATTTTATTTATAAAAACCAACCTCCAATATTTATATTTTTGTAACAAAAATTATGGCAAAGTTTATGTTAGAAATTAATGGTTCAAAATACACTTGTAAATATTTGTTTGAAAATATTTTTCTAAGTGTTTAATTTTTAGAAAAATTTTGCCATAGTTTCCCCTAAAAAATGGAGGTTTCCATGCTTTCAAGCATATCATTTTCTTTTGTAAAAATCAACACAATCAATCATCATTCAACAATAAACAACCTTTACTTACCAATTTTGCCAAAAACAAGTATAATCTACTACTTCATGAACTTGAATATTTGTAAAAATTTGTTGGAACTTACTAGTGTTATTAGTAAGCCTTGTTATCCTTTAAAGTGTGAGTGATTCTTTAAAAACATCATTTTTAAAGAAGATTGATCTTTACAACTTGTGATCATCATTTCTAAAAATGTTTCTTTATGAATTCTTCTTGTTACACAAGTGTTTCTACACTTGTTTAACCACCCAAAATATGGTTTGTTTATGTAAGAACCAAGATTTAGGAAAACTTATATTTTTAACTTGGTTTCTTCAGAAATCATCCATAAATCTTTAGATCTACAAGTATTACTACTTACTTTGATCATTCTTTTTGAAGAAAACATTTTGTTCTTTCAAGTTCATGCTTTATGTGTGGATGATCTGTCATCCTACAACATTTTCATTCTCTCATCTTGCTAGATTATGTTTTTAATCATGATCTAGCAAGATCATTTGATGATCTACATCAACTTCATGAATAAGTAACAATCATCAAGGGAATCAACACATAAACAACTTAGTTTCTTCATTAATCATGCTTATGTTCAAGTTTACTTCTTATGTATCTTAGTGTTTTTCATGATCAACATGATGGTTCTTCCTTTAACCACTTAAAATGGAAGTAAAATAGCAAGATCAAGATTCTTACCACTAGCACAAGGCTAGGGATGATCAAGTGTAGAAAACAACTGAATAAAAGCAAATGAAAGAGGTTCTTGCACTTCCGAAAGCTCCTAGCTTCCTTACTATGCTTCTAACACCTTTGAGTAGTAATAGAATGGATGGAAGAAGGTTTGGATGATGGTGGTGTTGGTGTTGTTGTTCACGGCCGAAGCCAAGGAAGAAGGGAAAAGGGAAGAGGGAAGTGTGTGTATTGTGTGATGTTGGTGAATGAAAGTAATTATCCTTATGGTCTTACTTATAATACATCAACTTCTCATTTACCTTAGGTCTAAGTGTTTGGGAAAGTGTAAGCATGATCTATTAGAAAATTCAAATAAAATCTTCATGGTGGGACCCTTGTTGGGTCGTAGCTAGGTGGGGGGGGGGGGTCTTAGCTTAGGTTTAAACTAATAGTTAGTTTATGGTTAGATTTCAAGTGTTAGTTAGTGTTTTTAGTTATTAGATATTTATATAGTGTGTTATGATGTTCGGGGACCATAACTAGCTTGGTAATGTCCAAAACAGTGCTTCTAGTGAAAATTTTGTGTTTCAGGTAGTGTCCGGTTGTTTGGTTGGTTACTGGTTCGCTAAGGTGCTAAACTATGCAGTTTAGTGTGCTTTATGTCACCTTTTGTGACAGTTTTGATTCCTGATACTTAGGAAAGTATTCAGGACCATTTAAGCATATTTCTGCATGATATTATGTTGTTTACATGCTGAATTTTGCAGAATTCTGCAGTTTATGTGAGTTTTAGGCACTTTCTGGCACTTAAACTATCTCTAGGAAGGAAGTTTTATGATCCTTACTTTCCTACACACTATACTGGTGTAATACTCGGTTTCTGGCTCATTCTGTGTCTGAATACAATGTTTGTCTATCTACTGAACTCTGTCAGCATCTTTCTGATTTGTCTGATAACTGTGATAACTGTATTTAATGCACCATTTAAGTCAATAAAGTTCTCATGCAATAACGGTATGACATTAAGCAATATTTGGTGCACATGTATGTATGAAGCAATAATCAGGAAGCAATTTAAACAATAAATTATGATTCAGCACAGTCATTAAGCACTAATCATTGTCTAATAATTGTACGGATGCATGCAAATTTGACAGTTGTCACATTCTCCCCCTGTTAAGAAAATTTCGTCCTCGAAATTTATACTACCTTAACTCCTTAGGGTTACCTTATGCGTGTGTGGATAATACTGAGGTAGATAACCACAAAACCGAATCAAAACTTATTCGAATCAGGTGAATCCAAGGATATATTATAACAACAAGAACCCAATGGTTAACAGGTATGTGTTTCAGAATTTTGACGTCAAAGGATACGAGACTTATGGATGTATAGTCTAGTGTAACTTAGTTAACAGGGGTTCAACGAAAAAGGAGTTTCAACCAATAGTGTTTCAAACAATCAATCACAATATGCTAATGAGTTTTCAGAAACAATAACATCCGCTAGATGAACTCAAGATTAGCAAGCTCAAATGTAATAGTGAAATGAAAATGATTTCCCAATTTTCGAACCAATAAGTGAATGAAATTAACGTGTTGACATTCTTGAATTGCGAAAATACACCGAAATGAAATACAATTGAATCTGGTGTGTCATTGTCTTGATTCGTAGTTGCATTAGGGATGTTTAAATGACAAGTCAAACAAAAGTAGGTGTAGTTTCGTGTGAAACGGTTGACCATGATTAGAACAAGCTACAAGTTTGTATCGACACCACAAGGTGTCGTAATGACTTAATTCAATAATAGCGGTGACCGAACAAGTTCACCGTGTTTGAAATCAAATGAAAGGGTAATGAAGCAATCATGAGAATTTGATTCAAACGACATAGTAGGACTTTTCAATTGAATACAGAACATCAAAGAGCTACTGTTTCCGATCGAATGATGAAAAATTAATGAATACTGCAAGGCATTCGATCGATAGTGAAAGAACCATTAGGAGATACACTGGATGATGTAAAATGAACTTATGTACCATTGTCTTGACACACAACTGTGTTAAGACTGCTTTAATCATGATAAAATATAACGGATTTAGAGCAAGTCAATAAATAAACAATTAAATCCGTGTATGAGATGTGTAACCGAGATTAGCGCAAGTTTCAAATTTAGTGAATGCATCACTTCAAAGTGTCCAAATCAACAAGCGATTTAATGGAGTCGTAGACCAAACAAGTCTACTATGACTCGAAACAAAAGAACCTTCGCAAAAATAAATTTGAATATGATGCTCTCAATACATCATATGGCGTATTGAATTGAATTTGCGAAATGGACAAGTTCAAGCAATTGAACTTGGTCTCAGCGTAATCTGACAATAAACGTATGTATCGACAAGGGGATTTCGACATGGTTATGTCACACCCCGAAATTATCAGAGCTGGCGTGACTGGACTGGTATCTTCATTGCACAGCGGAAGCAAAATAAGCTAAGACTTCTAGAAACTGAACGCCTGCTAAGTACTCGAATTCTCGATGGTCCTCCTATTCCAACCGTGCCTTAACTTTGAAAAGCAACCTGAGAAAGAAACATGCGAAAAAGTCAACATAAAGTTGAGCGAGTTCATAGTTTGTTTGTAAAAGATTTGAAATAAATCTTTTGAGTTGTGAAAGATTTGAAATAAATCTTTGGAATAACCGGTTTTTGAAATAGCATTGAGAAAACGAATCAAAAGTCATTTTCTTGCCCAGTTATATGGAAATGTTGTGTTTGTAACACATTATGTTCATAAAAACCATGTATTTGTAAAGTCTTGTATTTGTAATGTTCGTATAACCGTCAATGCCCACCCTGACTTTGACTCCATACCCGCATAATCCTATGCTTTGAATTTGTATAAAACATGGTATTTAATTTGTATGAACAAGTATTTTTGTAAGTATATATGTCCCTGGTATGTAGCAAATAAGGAAATAAAGAGATCACCAATGGTTTGCAAGGCCATTGATATGTGTGGAGTGCAAGTAGGAAGACTCAAACCTAGCGGATTTATGCGTCGGGCACAAAGTCACCCCGAGGTCCGTTCTGTTTGGCCTGGGGCTGGGCTCGCTACACCCAGATAGATCTACCGCTCCTGTCCCTCGGTCCTACAATGAGGATTAATGGCCTCCAGTTCCCGCCTACCCACTCACATGATCTAAGTAGTAACCCTCCTTACGCTAACCATACCATGTATAAAAATGTCTGGAATCCTTTTGTAATATGTCTGCATGTATGAAAATCCCTGGTCTCCCCGACCGTAAATCCCTGGTCTCCCCGACCGTAAATCAATCACATTTCGAAAATAAGTATTTGTTTTGTAAAAACCGGTATGTTTAGTATAAACCTTTCGTAAATCATTTGAGTTCCTCGAAATCCCTTCGTAATATGATTTAGAAATACGAGTTTTGCGTTTGTTCAAAACTTTGTATGCTTTTGCAAAACGTGCATGTCTTTCCACCCCGAAAACATTTACAAAAATGTAAAACAGTAAAAAGTGGGGGTTATGAACTCGCTTGAATATTCCCCGTGCAAAGCTAGCTAATTACGACTTCGATGATGTCGTTTCCAAGACTTGACTTGCTAGCGTGCATTCTACAATATTCCTAACACGGAATACCTAATAAGTTTCTAAATAAACGCAGTAACTAACTACGTGTCATCGAGCTCTACCGAATTGTTGACCGAACGATTTGACGGTAAGTTAAAAACTTAATAGTAACGATTAAGTTATACTTGTTAGGTCTCGCTTAATTGTCAGTAAAACTAATAAGTCTTGGGAAGACTTATTCCTCGAGAGATTTAAAAATAAATAAATATTTATATAAAAATATATAAATATATCGTTATCATCACGTTAGACGTCTCGAGTAGTCGTACGTGTATAAAAAGAATATTTGTACGAAAATATCATGTATCAAACTCGTATGCGATATTATTTGATTTATCGTGTGCCGTTTAGGCGTATAAAATAAATATGAAAAGTTATATTTATTTTATAAAAGAATCATCGAGTTATTTGAAGTCTGTAATACATAGATAAACGATATCTATTTTATAAAAGGATTCGTGAATATATAAACGATATATATTTCTATAAAACGAATCCGTGTCGTTTGATATTTCGAATAAATATATAAACTATATTTATTTTATTAACATCATCGTCGTGTCGTTTGATCTTCGAAATAAATATATAACTATATTTATTTATAAAAGAAGTCGTATTATCAGCTTTTGAAACAATATAAATAGTTATGTTGATCTTATAAAAGAATTGTCGGATTTTGAAGTTTAAAATAACTATTTTTATCGTTGTAAATAATTTTCCGAATCGTCGTTTATTGTAAGTTGTAAAGTGTTATCGAAAGAAACTATATGCTTGTATTCGTCTTTCCAAAATATCATTTGAATCCGATGTTTGTTTTATAATAAAACGCATTCCTTTTTACGGATTTTCTCGAAAAACGGGCAGAGTTTCCTCTGTTTTTGGACGTCCCGACAACACAAGTTGTCGTTACTTTTATCAAAATTCAATCAATAATCAATAATATTTATGTATAGCCAATTTGTATAAACAATTAATTCAAAGTAAATATCAACTAATAATTCAGTTATTTGGTCGGTTCGAGCTCGTTATCACGAAAGTATTAAAACTATAACTTAATGAAATCACGACTTTAACTGTTACCAAAAACTCTCGTCGAGTCGTCTAAACGTTGACTGAGTTGACCCGCTGAGTCGACTCGGTTTGACCGAGCCAACCGAACCAAACCGTCTGACCGAAATCGCGAGACCCGAACCGAAGCTTGAACCAACTGAGTCGTCATGCTGAGTTGACAGAGTCAACTCGCTGAGTTGACCGAGTCAACTCGCTGAGTTGACCGAGTCAACTCGCTGAGTTGACCGAGTCAACCCGAACCGCTTCTGAAGCTGACAATATGACCAAACCGAACCCGAAACTTTGACCCACCTCCTGAACACATAATCTGACCCGACACCGATCTGAACCAAAGCTGAAACAAAACTCCCGAAATTTGACCTGAATAAAACCCGAAACCAACTCATAACTGCATACCTTTCGAATAACCAAGCTGAACTGAACCTGCTCGAACCGTCATCACCACCTCCGCTTGTCCTGTCGCTCCGGCGGTCGACCGGACAGCGTCGCCGCCGTACCGCCTAACTCCACCACTCTCTCTCTCATCAGCCTCTCTCTCTCTCTCTCCGTCTCGTCTCTTACTCTCTGTCTCGTTCTTGATGCTGCACCACCACCGGATGGTGGTGGTGGTGATTGTTTCCAGAACTGTAAAAAGAAAGGGGGTGGGGGCTGGTTGAAGACGAGCAGGGGAGGGGTGTGCGCTAAAAACTTAGCCGGAATTCACCACCGCCGCCGCTAGCGGCGGCGTTGCCGCCGGTTATCGCCGGCCGGAGTGTCTTCTAGAGAGAGATCATATGTGGATGTATGTGTGTTATCTGTGTATTTGAGAACAAGAGTGATGAGAGGGGAGGAAAGTATATGTAGGTCTGCATATTTGTTTGTGTGTGTGTATAAAAATCGAGAGAGGGAGAGGGGTCTTATAGAAATATTGAGATTGTTGAGATCTTAATAGATCTTGTGAAGATTCATAGAGATTTTGGATAGATTTTGAAGAGATTTTAGTAAGATTTAGTAGATTTAATAAGATTTGTATAGATCTTGTGCAGATTTTATAGGAAAGCCTCTACTATTTTATGTGTAGGTTTAGGCTTGTGGGTTTTGGGCTTGGGCCTAGTGCCTACAAGCTCAATCCTCGCGTTTAAGCGGCCCGTAAGTCCTACGAGACCCGTTGTCAAAACCCTGAACTCCGTTTAACGTCAAAAATTAAAATACCCAAAAAATGCGGTCGGTAGTCGTTGTTTGCACGCCCGTTCGTCGGTTACGGTAATAATCGCGAAGAGTTGTATCGTTGTCGTCTTTAATCCGTTTTTCGATCCGGTTTCGCCTGTCGTCACTAAATTTTAATTACGAAGCTAAAATATATCGTAAAAATTTAATATTTGTAGGCGTTGTTAGTATTTCGTCCGGTTTCGTTTCGTTATCGCTTAACGTTTAACATGTTTCTCCGCTAATCACCGTTCGCGTACTGTAAAGTCGGCTAGATGTTCCTAGGCACTCCAAAGGCCTAATTAAGTTAATTTGCGTCGTTAACATTATTTATTATCGCGTTAATCACCTGTTAATCACGTAATTAGGTGCCGTAAATCACCGGTTGTCACATTCTCCCCCTGTTACAGAAATTTCGTCCTCGAAATTTAGACTATGTTATCTCCTCAGAATTGTGTTGTTCGCAGGTAAGTCCGAATAATAACAAAGTGAATGACCGCGTAATCGAAACAAGACTTTTTCGAATCATGTGAATTCAATGACATTCCTCAACAATAAAAACCTAATGGTTTACAATAAATGTGTTTCAGCAAATCGATGTCAAAGGAAACAAGTCGTATAGGTACAGTCACTAATGTGACTAAGTTAACAGGGATCCAACGATGAACAGGAACTTCGACCAATCGAATTCCATATGAACGTTCACAATATGTAAATGAGTTCTAGAAGCAATAACATCCACTAGATGTACTTAGAATCAACAAGCTCAAAAGTAATAGTTTGCATGAAACGCTTGATCGTGATCAGCACAAGCTACAAGTTATACCGACGCCACAAGGTGTCGCAATGAATGAAACAATTCAATAATAGGGGTGATCGAACAAATATTACCTGTGTTTTGCATGAAACGCTCAATCATGATTAGCCCAAGCTACAAGTTTGTACTGACACCACAAGGTGTCGTAGTGATTCAAATGATTCAATAGTAGCGGTGATCAAACAAATTCACCGTGTTTGAAGTCAAATGAAAGCGCAATAAAGTGAATCGGAAAGTTTGTTTCAAATGACATTATAGGATTTTCAATTGAAAATGGAACATCAATGAAACAATGTTTTTGATCGAAGGTGAAGAAGCAATGAATGTCGCAAAGCATTCGATCGATGTTGAAAGAACCGTTATGAGGTACACCGGAATATGAAATGAATTTGCGTACCATTGTCTTAACACACAATTGTATTAAGACTGTTGCAATGTGATAAATCAAAGCGGATTTAATCTGTATCAATAAATAAATAAT
>JARYGA010057263.1:0-41801 GCA_030545235.1 Helianthus tuberosus | reverse complement strand
AGTGATTGCTGAGGAGGTAGGAAAAGCAATCGAAAACAGTTTGTCGGGTTTTATCGACAAAATCCAAAACACGGTATTATCAGTGGTGGAAGAAAGGATCAAGAAATTGGAGGATAATACCAATTTAGCAAAGGAGAAGTCGGGAGGACGAAAATCTTGTTCTTATAAAGAGTTCATGGCGTGTAAACCGCCTATCTACAATGGGGAGGTTGACCCGATAATATGCCAACGGTGGCTAAGTGATATGGAGGGAGTATTTTAAAGGACCCATTGCGATGAGGATGACTACGTGGCTTATGGCACGGGTCAGTTAAGGGGTCAGGCAAAAGATTGGTGGGATAACAAGAAGAAAGAGATCGGAAGTGAAGCGGCTAAGGCTATGACATGGGACGAGTTTAAGAAACCGTTTCTTAAACATCATAGTCCCAAGGCAATCATTAACAAAATCAAGGAAGAATTTATGCAGCTTCGACACAAGGGTGAATCTATCGATAAAATCACGGGAACGTTCATGGATAAAATGAAGTTTTGTGATGATCTCATAATGAATGAAGAGCAGAAAATATATTATTATTATAATATGCTGAGCGCCGAGTATAGGGAGTTTATGACTCCTTCGAAGTATGAGACTCTCACCGAGATTATAAACGTTTCTCAGGAACGGGAGATAGAGTTGAAGAAACAAATAGAAAGAGGCGAAAGAAGGGCACAGGTAGTCAACCCAAGCCCGAAGAAAAAGGCACGTCCGAACGAATCCTCAAAGAAACAAGAAGGAAAAAGCGGGTCATCAAGCTGCAAGATATGCGGGAAAGGGCACAAGGGTGAGTGCCGGTTTAAGGACAAGCCGTGTCCTATTAGTGGGAAAACCGGGCACACGGCTGCGTTGTGCTCGGGGAAGGTGTCGGTGTGTTACAAATGTTATCAGCCGGGTCACAAGAAATCGGAGTGTCCGGAATTGATCGGGAAGAAAGATGACAAGGATACACGTACTGAGACACCAAGAGCAAAAGCAAGATCCTTCCAGTTAACGGCAGCCGAGGCAAAGGTGGAACCCGATGTGGTTTCAGGTATATTTGCTATAAACTCGATTCCCGCACATGTGTTATTTGATACGGGTGCGAATAAATCCTTTGTTTCACATGGATTTATTCGACATCCTTCTTTTGTACTAACGAAATTGCCTATGCCATTAGAGGTAGAAATAGGTGATAACAAAAGTTTCCTTGTATGTGATGTATGTCGAGACTGCAAAATAAACATTGATGATGAGGAATATCTAATAGACTTGATCCCTATGTCAATGGGAGAATTCCAAGTAGTGGTTGGGATGGATTGGTTATCTCGACATCATGCAGAAGTGATATGTTTCCGCAAGGAGATAAAATTGACATCTCCAAGCGGAAAACAAGTTACCATCTATGGCGAAAAAGGGGGCAGTCCTGTTATGTGCTCAATACCAAAAGCTCATAAACTTATGAGGCGCGGATGTAAAGCATTTATGATATACGCAAACGAACCTGATAAAGAGACGCCGAAGATTGAAGACGTACCAGTGGTACGCGAATACGCTGATGTATTTCCGGAAGATTTACCGGGAATACCGCCAGAACGGGAGGTAGAGTTCGGAATTGAATTGATTCCGGGCGCGAAACCTGTGGCTAAGGCGCCGTATCGGTTAGCGCCATCAGAATTGCAAGAATTGATGTCCCAAATCCAAGAATTGCTCGACAAGGGATTTATTTGGCCAAGTGTGTCTCCATAGGGCGCACCAGTATTATTCGTGAGAAAGAAGGATGGGAGCATGCGTATGTGCATTGATTACCGGGAGTTGAATAAACTCACGGTAAAGAATCGATATCCGCTTCCAAGAATTGATGACCTATTTGACCAATTACAAGGTGCAAGTTGGTTCTCAAAAATCGACCTCAGATCGGGGTATCATCAGTTAAAATTCAAAGAGGAGGATGTACCGAAAATGGCTTTCCGTACACGATACGGACATTACGAGTTTCTCGTGATGTCCTTTGGGTTAACTAATGCACCCGTGACTTTCATGGATCTCATGAACCGGGTTTGCAAACCCATGCAAGACAAGTCAGTGATAGTGTTCATTGATGACATCTTGATATACTCCAAGAATGAAGCAGAACACGCAAGTCATTTGCGTGAAGTGTTGGAGACGCTCAGGAAAGAGAAATTGTATGCAAAATTCTCAAAATGTGCCTTCTGGTTACGAGAGGTGCAATTTCTTGGGCACATCATTAGTGCAAACGGGGTATTAGTAGATCCGTCAAAGATAGAAGCTGTGTCAAGATGGACTCCACCAAAGAATCCTTCGGAAATCAGAAGCTTCTTGGGGCTTGCGGGTTATTATCGGAGATTCATACAAGATTTCTCCAAAATTGCTATGTCGTTGACCAAACTAACCCGTAAGGATGAAAAGTTTATTTGGGCCGAGGATCAAGAAAGGGCGTTTCAAACGCTCAAGGAAAAATTGACCCATGCACCGGTATTGTCATTACCGGACGGAACGGAGGATATGGTAGTTTACTCGGATGCATCGCATTCGGGACTTGGCTGCGTTTTGATGCAGCGGGGCAAGGTTATAGCCTATGCCTCGAGGCAGCTAAAGACTCATGAGAAGAGATATCCTACCCATGACCTCGAGTTGGCAGCAGTGGTGTTCGCCTTGAAAATATGGAGGCATTATTTGTATGGAGTGAAGTGCACTATCTTTACCGACCATAAAAGCTTAAAGTATTTCTTCGATCAGAAGGAATTAAATATGAGGCAGAGGCGGTGGTTAGAAACTGTCAAAGACTTTGATTGTGAAATACATTACCACCCCGGGAAGGCTAATGTAGTGGCAGACGCGTTGAGCCGAAAGACAGATTATACGCCTATTCGAGTACGCTCGATGCAACTAATTGTGACATCGGGTTTGCTTGAACAAATCCGGAAATCTCAAATTGAAGCAATCAAGGAAGAAAATGTGAAGAGGGAAAGGATAGTTGGGCAGCTAAAAGACTTGGAGGATGATAGCCAAGGATTGAAAACTCGATTTGGGAGAATTTGGGTTCCAAATACGTGTGGGGCCATGGTGCGTCTACTTGACGAGGCCCATAAATCTCATTATTCAATTCATCCGGGGGCGACCAAAATGTATAATGACTTAAAACAAAACTATTGGTGGCCCGGAATGAAAAGAGATATTGTGAAATATGTGGAGAAGTGTTTGACTTGTTTACAAGTCAAAGCGGAGCACCAAAAGCCATATGGTAAGTTGCAACCGTTGGATATCCCAGTTTGGAAATGGGAACAAATCACGATGGATTTGTTAACCAAATTTCCCAAAACCAATCGCGGATTTGATGCTATATGGGTAGTCGTGGATAGATTGACAAAGAGTGCTCACTTCATTCCGATTCGTGAGACTTATACATCCGAGAAGATGTCGGAGGTGTACACCAATGAAATCATAGCACGTCATGGAGTGCCGATATCCATTGTATCAGACAGAGATACTCGGTTTACTTTGAAATTTTGGCGCGAATTCCAAGAGCAAATGGGAACTAAATTGTTCATTAGCACTGCTTACCATCCACAAACGGATGAGCAAAGTGAGAGAACGATACAAACGTTGGAAGATATGTTGCGGGCTTGCATTATCGACTTCGGGGGTAGTTGGGATGTCTATCTACCCTTGGTCGAGTTCTCATATAACAACAGCTATCACACGAGCATTAAAATGGCCCCTTACGAAATGTTATATGGAAGAAAGTGTCGAACCCCGGTATGTTGGGGAGAAGTGGGTCCACGAGGACTAGCTCCCACTGATATAATCCGGACTACGAATGAGAAGATCGACTTGGTCCGAGCTAACCTAAAGGCGGCTCAGGATCGACAAAAAGCGTACGCAGATAAACGGAACAGACCAATTGAATTTCAAATCGGCGATAAAGTAATGCTAAAAGTATCGCCATGGAAAGGAATTATACGGTTCAGAAAAAAGAGGAAAGTTGAGTCCGAGGTTCATTGGGCCATTCAGGATCACTGTACGGGTTGGTAAGGTAGCATATCGCCTTGAACTACCTGAGGAGTTGAGTGGAATTCATAGCACATTCCATGTGTCACATCTCCGAAAATGCTTAGCAGACGAAACTGCTCGTATCCGCTATGATGACATCGAGGTGGATAACAGCCTCAACTATGCAGTGAGGCCAATTGCAATTTTAGATCGAAAAGAGAAGAGTCTGTGGAACAAAGTAATTAACCAAGTGAAGGTTAAATGGGAGCACAGGAAGGGTGCGGATACCACGTGGGAATCCGAAGAAGAGATGCAACGACTCTACCCTAAACTATTTGGTACGTATTACGGTTTCGGGGACGAAACCCTTTTTAAGGGGGGTGGACTTGTAACATCCCGAAAATACAAAACTTTATATTAGAAATATAAAGTGTAAAATAAACAAGAATAAGCTAACTAGGATAAATAACCCAGTTAGTTAGGAGTCTTGTAGTAACACATGAATGAGTTAAAAAGCCAAAGATATAAACTAAATAAGAGTGGAGGGACTTAGGTTGTTAAAATTGAAACTTAAGTTACTAATATTTAGTAAAATAAAAATCCAAACACTCCATTTTGGAGATCCTGGTTCGATCAAGGCAGGAAAGGGCGACCCCCACTCTCAAAAACCCTAACTTCCACTAAAACTCTCAATTGAAGGCCTAAATCAAGCTAAAATCAAAATCTGAACATGGAATCGTGATCACCTCGTCAAGAGGATCATAAGGTATGTCAAATTAGGTTATTTGAGTTCAACCCAAATTCTTGCATGTTATTGAAATCGAGTGTTGAGCTTGATTATGTGTTGTAAACACGAAATTGGAAGTAATATAAGGTTTAGGGACGAACCCTAGACAATTACTTGTCGAAATATTGCATGATAATAGTGAGAGTCAAAATCACCATAGTGGGTGGTTAATAAGCTAGTAGAACTTGATAAACACTAGGATTAAGACTCTTGTTCTAGTGTAAACTGAAATTGTCAGATAATCTCTAAAATCATTGATGTTAAAATATGGGTATATTGTCTATTTGAAGTTAAATTGGGTGGTAATTTCAAGTTGTGAACTTGGTTTAGATCATGTAGAAATTTGACCCGCAAGGTGTTTGATAAAACCCCTAAATGAGGGCTAAAATGTTAAAAGTTGGATGAAAACGCAGATTTGACTATGTTAAGAAACAATACGTTAAAGCTTATGAAAGAGTTCTAAAACTTGTTATGAATTGAACTCTATAGGCAAGGAATCCGGAACGTCAAGCGGACACACCGGAGGGGATACGCGTGGAAAAGGAGTGCTTTGCAGGTACGTGGCTTAAGCCCCGTTAAATTATGTGTGAATGTTTAGTTTTGTTGTGTGAATGATGTTGTAGTGTAATGGATGCGTTTGATGCGTCGTTAAAGTGGCGAAGTACACTCGACCATCAAACGGGTCAAAGTAAAGACTTGGAATTTAGTTTGGCTAGTCAATGAAGTGATGGTTTTCACTAAATAGCCAAACGGGTCAAAATGATGTTTTTAAAAGAATCACGAGAGTAGAGACTTGAAAGTCTCATACTTCGTTAAATGATGGATTGTACCATACCAATGATTTGGTTATATTAATCTAAGTATAAGAACCCGGAATTTGGGTCAAACAATAGAAGTTAAATGAAAAAGGGTCGTTGGAAACGGAATGCTTGAATTCCGAAGAAACAAGTAATTAGCCCTAAGGGAACGCAAAGCCATAGAATGGCGCGAATGCACCAAATATATGAGCCCGGGAATTTGGGTAATTATGTCTAAAAGGTTTTAAGAATGGAGAAGAGGTGCTACGCACTTACACTAATGGGTTGGATAATTGAAATAAGGAAATTGTGATCCGATTGTCGGTATCTCGGTTTCCGCGATGTGAAATTTACATGGTTGAATCCGAAATTTTATTACGGACTCATAGGAAAAAGAATCGGTTAAAACGGACTAGCGAGTGAAAAGTTATGACCTTTTAAAGTTAGAATTTGGACAATTTTCGGAGCTGGGCAGATATGCAGGAATTAAACCTGTACCTGCTGGAAAAAAAGCGTTCCCCCGCGCCACGCGGAGGGACACCTGAATAACCCTGCGACACGCGGAAGCCGTCGCGAGTCGCGACGGATATAATGTTTCCTGCCGCGACACGCGGGAGGATCAAAGTTAGAATTTTTTTTTTAAACTGGAACTGTTTGTACACTCTAATTAAATGTCAAAACTAATGTTTATAATGGTTTTGACCCTAGGTAACGATGTGGACTATTCGGATGATGATCAAGTATGCTATCAAGAACCGAACACGTATTTTGAAGCTTCCGCGTTATCTTAACTACTATCAAGACAATGTTTTGTTGTAACTAAACTTTTAATCATGTTTTGACCCTAGGTAACGATGTGGACTATTCTTTGAACTTGCTTTAACAAGCGCCACGAATATGTCGGTTTATTAACATGGCTGTTCTATTAAAATCTCAAAATTAGTGTAGTAATTTATGTAAATTATTATTAAATTCAGTCCTTAAATAAGGGTGTTACAAAATCTTTTATAGTTTTTGTTTCGTAGAAGCCAACTCATTTTATTAAATAAAATTTGGGATAACATATTATCTAATATCCATCATCATAGATACAAACAATGTGAACAAAAAACCAAAGTCGCCAGCAATTTACATATTACAAACACTTTAGATCAAACATGCTCCATTTTTCCCAAGTCAAAGCCAGCTGAAATTTACAATCTCATGTCGTATCTGTAAACACATCAAACAGTCAAATGTCAACCCGCTATATTTTCTTATAATAAAAAATTGATGAATACGATATATCTTTATACAACCCGTGTAATACATCTGAACTTAAACTAGTAATTAATTGTATATTTACAAAAATACAATCATCGAATAAAAATCAGAGATAAATCCTGAAAATAGAAACTTCAATCATAGTTCAAAAATCAAAATATCAAAGTATTGTACATAGTCATACGATCATATCACAATATCAAAACGAAATCAAATCGTGCCCATCATCATATTACGGGAACATCGTGATAAAGTCTATTAAAATCTCGTCCAGTCAAACTGATCCACTCATAATCCCCTTCTAGAAGATCCTGACCACCACCGGTAAATTCACCCGGATAATCCCATTATCCGAAGGGACATTCCCATGGTGGTCCCCTGACAGGAGGGGTACACCTTGTATATCGCAAGGATACCATATAAGCAAGGCAAAATATCAAAGGAAGGTAAGTTATCACAACCCTAGAAGAAAGAATAGAGATTTACTCTCTACATACATTGAATTCTCACATTCAATACTCAAAATGGGCACATGTACCTTTAGCGGGACAATCGTCCTCCAAAAGGTCCAAAAGTTGTTCCTCCATAAGTCGCTCGGATGCTCGTACCGACTTCGAGATCAACTTAAGCGATGATGAATTTGAAATCGAACAACCACCGGGAAGAGATAAATAAAAAAACGGGCCCAAAAATCATACACTACGAGTAATGGAAAAAGTCCCGTTTTAACCGGCATCGAAGAACAAATTGCCGAGTTCAAGAAAATCCAACAAGAAAGGAACACTCACAAAATAAAGGCTTTTAGCCTTTACGAAGAAAAGCAAAAGCGAACGGATATAAAACTAAAAAAAGATATAATGGATAAATATCGTTCTTAGTTTCGTTTTTTTATGTTTTTAATATTTCGTTTTTTAGTTTAAATTATGTAATCTTTTTTTTTAAAGTTATGTAATCTTTTTTCTTATTTAAATTATGTAATCTCTTTTTAAAAAAGATATAATGGACATATTTCCCCCTTCTAAGTCTCCTTATTACATATTTCCCCAAACCATAAAATCAATTACATATTTCCCCTTTTTTTTGGAAATTACCTAATTACCCTCATATAACTCATCTGCTTGTTCATCTTCTTTATGTTCAAAAATCGAATCTTATTCATTCGTACGCATAATCACCTCGCTGCTTGTTCATCTTCTTCAACGAATCAGGAATTAAGTCAGGCGATTAGTCTCTTCAGCCTCAAATCTAAGATCCTTTGTCGCCCACCGCCCGCTCATACTAATCTGAACCACATTTGGTAGGTGAAAAAGGGCGAACCAGAAAGCACACCAGAAGAAATTCTCACAATGGTGATATCGTTAGCTAGCCCACCTAATCGCATCCTTTTATTCCTTCAACAAAGTAGCATGGAGTGGTGCTCGTCTTTGTGGCTGGATACCATTCGTGACATTGATCCAACCTTTCGAAGAACATTAATTGTCGTCTCCAAGTTTGATAACCGACTCAAGGAATTTACTGAACGATGGGAGGTGGTTCGATACCTGAGTGCAAGTGGCTCCCTTGTAGAGAAAACACACCCGTTCTTCGTGGCCCTACCTAAAGAACGAACTGAAGTTTCAAACGATGAACAATCTGTAGCAAAGTGATAGCGATCCCACGAGTCCCGTTGAATGCATTGCAGAGCCTCCTAGGCCAAACGTTCACTCTTTTTGCAAAGTGTTGACAGCATCGGATACTACTTGTGTATATGGTACTATGATCTTAACTACTTGTGTATATACAAATTTAGTGGATGAGTTTGGATATGTGTTTTCAAAGTTATTGTTAACTTATTATGATCTGGTTTTGTCAAAATAGGAATCAAATAATCATCCCTTTAACCCATGGATAAGAATATAAGATAGAAATTTACTTTCTCAGTAATCAAATTTCTTTCAACTAAAGTCCGATCATTGTGTCAGTATAATCTGTTTTTGGAATGGAATTTATGTTTTATATATGGGTAAATATGTAGAAGAATTGGGGTGATACTATATAATATGGGTAAATATGTAATTAATTTTATATATTAGAATAGGGAAATATGTAAATATTCATTTAATAGTTCATTAAGGGTAAAATAGTCATAAATAAGAGTCATTTAAATGAAAAGGGGAAATATGTAATATATATGAGTTAGGTAGAGGAAATATGTAATTGATTTTATAGTTTGGGGAAATACGTAATAAGGAGGCTTAGGAGGGAGAAATATGTAAAAATCCCTTAATAATAATGCTATTTTTAAAATTATACATAATATATATTTATTAAATAAAAATAATAACAAAATGTAGATGCCACGTGTCGAATAAGGCCCTTCTTCCACGCCCCTTCCCACACTCTCCTATTTTCCTCAACGCCACTTTTCTGACGCGCGCTGACGTGTCGTACACATGTCGAATAACGCCCAATATTCAAGCCCTTCCACACCGTATGGTCTTTCTTAGCATACGAATTGTAAATTGTAATAGCTTTAGTAAAACTTGACTTGCAAGTCAAACTAGAGTAGCCCTATAAATAGTTATTAGCTTTCAATTGTACTCAAGAGATTTGAGTTAATAAAATAGAAAGAGTTGTGGGTTTTTAGTCCCCCACAAATCACTGTGTTCGTGTTTTCGTTATCTATTGTTCGCCAACAATACAGAGTAGCTCAGGGGCGGACTTACCATATAGGTAGGGGTAGCCCCCGCTACCCCTTAATTTTTCGGCGGTAGTGTAAATTGTTTCTTTTTCTCGACGTTTTTTGTATTCCGTTACCCCTAAAAAAATATTATGCTACCCCTCTTGAAAAAAAGGGAATGAAAATAGCTTGATCGGAAAAAAAATCCGGCCAAATGAATGAAGGTGACAAGCAGCAGTGGGGACGCTGTAAAAAGAAAAGGTATAATAAAGAGATGAAAAGATAGTGATATTGTTTCTAACAGTAGCAATAGGCTTGATGTGTAACACCCCGTGTTTTCACAAGTCAAAGTCAAGGTCAAAGTCAACGACCGATTTCGCGCAACTTGACTCGTAGAAACTTCTTGTTTTTAAATATATTATGTGGAGTAAGTGTTGTTAATTGCAATAATCGATGTGTGTTAATCGTTATTCAATCGATCTACGACTGTGAACTATAGGAAGTAACAATGCGATAAAGTTAACTAATCAATAGTCAAGCTATGCTAACCGAATCGACATCAAATCGCAACTCGAGCTACGTATTTGTACTTGCTATCATACGTGTGTGTGTGCCTTACGTGTTACCTGTGCATGTTTATTTATGTTGTGTTGTGTAATCAAGCGAACTCAATCGAAACTCGAATGCTATCGAACTCGAACTCGAATCACAATCGAACTACGATAGATGGTGGAAAATAGATTACGCGAGATACGAAGTAGTTGGGACTGAAAGTAATTTGATTAGGAAACCATATCGTATCGAACCGCTCGCAATCGAAATCAAAATATCAGAAATCGTCGCGCAAAACACTCGAAAGGTGCGACCGATCGATCAGGCTTCCCAGCCGATCGAACAGCCAGCCGAACGGACTGCTGTCCGATCTGACAGGCTGTCCGATCGAGCTGCCAACCGATCAGCCAGCCCTTTCCTCTTTTGTCATCCTATAAATACCCCTGTCATTGTCATCCTTTTCCACTTTTGGAAACCCCTGTTCGACTAGCACGCTCAACTCACCTTTTCTCAGATTTCTCTCGATTCCGGTAAGTTTTCATTCTAAATCTTGTACTTTCTTGATCTATACACACTCCTACACCTTTCTATCTTTCAAATCTTAACTTTTAACCGTGAAATCATCAAGAATAAAGTGTTCTAGGATGATGTCATCATGGGTTCTTGAAGAACTTCATGTTTTGGCCTCAACCCACCAAGAATGACTTGGATCTAGCCGATTTCCACATAAACAAACAAGGATCTTTAATAGATCTAAACATAACCACGGTGAAAAGGATTGGAAGATGGATTTTCCAACTTTCTCCCAACACTTTTTCACTCTATAACTTCAAACCGGTAGAAACGGAACCTGAGCCGGTTTACAAATCACTTCGGTGGTTGTACGGTTCAAGATCTGGGTTCTATCCACAAGGTAACCGACTTCGGGTTAAATGTTAAACTTCGTTCCGAACAGACCACCGACAGGATTTGGGTGATTCCTGTCCGACCCGGGAAACCAAGTAAGGACGAGGCACCTATGGTTTTACTCGCTGTCAAAATACCTCGATGAAACGACAAACGAACAGAACAACCAAGTGTTAGACGAAAGGGACTGATCAGGTCAGGATGCTGACCGATCGGACTGATCAGCGGTCAGGATGCGGATCGACCAGCCAGCCGATCGGCTAGCACTTGTCCCCACACAACCAATTTGTTTTGAAGAATAGTATTGAACGAACTGTCGTTCGATCGAACTACTGTCCGATCGGATTACTCTTCGGATCATGAGATACTATGCTACAATACTTGATCAATTTTCAACATGTTCAATGCACTAGAAGTGCCACCCGATCGAACAGTCGTCCGATCAGGTGACACCCTGCTGTCCGATCGAACAACGATTGTGCTATTCGATTGACCAACTGTCCGATCCACTGCACCACACTTTACATATCATTTAAAGTCTTTGACTTGTTGACCTGTTGTCCGATCGAACACCTGTCCGATCGAACACCTGTCCGATCCAAAGACTAAACATTTGCAAATCATTTGAAGGCCTAACCGATCGGGTTGCCGGCCGATCGAACAGCCGTCCGATCGACCGACCTGAAAGGCAAAGGTACTTCAATGTCTTCAAATGCTACAACGAAAACTTCAAAAGTCAAACCATCATACACAAACACATCCTATTCAAAGGAAGAAACAATCCACTCGAACAGCCATCCGATCGGCCTACCAACCGACCGGACAGCCGTCCGAGCAGACTGTCAACCGAACGGTCAGCCGTCCGATCGAACTACCGTCCGATCGACCAGCTGTCCGACTCCCCCACACTTGTTTCCTGTTTTACGTTTCACTTATCGTTATGCTATCGAATCTATTCAGGCTAACCGTACTCGCTAAGCGCTCCCTTCAATCCATTAATCGCTGTGAGTATACTCGATCCCTTTTTGCTTTAAGCACATTTGGGTGTTACATACGTTACGAATATTCAAACTACAACTATCACACTACTCAAACTATTTAAACGCTAACCGTTAATGCATGTATACGTGGCTTATGAATGCTTGTTTATTATGTTTACACATGGAATGCTGTCTTCCTGCCTTAGCAACGATAGTACTATAGTTTGGACTCAGCACCCGTTCACTCGGGGGTTGTTAAGGATCTTTTACTTGCATGGATTACGGTGGTAATCATGTATTGCGAACTGCCTTGGGCAGTCAACCCGCAGTCATTGGTATCGATGGATCTATGTCGATAACTAACGTGCTTCATTTCACTATGTGTACGTGCTGGTTATGCGTAAACGAATTCGAACTCTATATACTATTATCAAACTTGTATGCTCACATTTACATTTTATGTATTGACTTTATTTTAACGTATGTGACAGGTGTTTAGGTTGCTTGTATGCCTAGCTCACTGTGAAATCGAGGCTAGGAAAGGTCTAGGATGCTCTCTGTGCTGTGATGAAATTGAAGCTAGGAAAAGGGGTCCTAGAAACCCACAAATAAATTATCTATGTTTAAATCTGAGTTGTCGGAACAAAATATTTGCCTAGATTTTATCTGTAATAATTTGATTACTGTTTGAGACATGGTATGGGACATGTTAATTTAAATTGAATGGTAATGATAGTTGTTATGGAAACTTCTGGACAATCTGTTTCGCTCAGTGCCATGCCCCGATGATTCCGCCATCGGTTGGGGTGTGACATGATGTGTGTGGGAGATGATGGAGACAGTGTGTTGCAGAGTTGAGTATAAGATAAAAGAGAGTTTATGAACCTTAAAGATTTTTGAATGATAAAGAAATGGTAATGACTAAGTGAGAGTGTCGATTGATGATACAGAATAGGTAAAGAAGAAAAGGGAAAGAAACAATTTCATAAAATTTATTTTTAAATTAAAGATTTTAATTAGATAAATTACTAAAGTTTTCCTAATTATAAAATTCAATTAGTCAACTGTTTTCTAAATGAAAACTTTAATCACGTATATCATTCGTCATTTCCTTATTAAATTGAACAATCCTATTTAAAAGCAAAATTTAGTATTCTTATTTTTTAATCTAAAAATCACGTAAATCAAATCATATTTAGAAGATATTTTAGGCTCAAATTTAATATTTTTATGTTTTTAATAGTTAGATTAGATTATGATAATTAAAATACAAAAATAACATTTCAGATCAAGTCACATAAATATGAGATTTTAGGTTCAAGTTTAGTATTTTTTTAGCAGTTGGTTTATATTTTTAGGCTGTAATCGAGCCAAGTCGAGTTGAGTCAGGTTGAGCTCGAGCTCGTACTTAAACGAGCCATGGTTAGATTTAAAAAAATGAAAGCCCGTATATAAAAACTTTAGATATGTTCGATTTCCATTGTGCATTTGTAATGACGTTTGACGTACTTTTGTTGATTATATAAATTTTAGTTTAATTATATATTTTTCATATGATCCGACCCAAACCGGATTTAGGGCTTATGTGCAATTGGTTTTAGAGTTTATTTGCAAATGTGCAATTGATTATGGGTTACTTTATAATTTTCGTTTACGTTGTATGAAGTACGGAAAAAAAATTTGAACGTTACCCCTAAAAGTTTGGGGCTGTTTGGTAGCCTCTGAATGGTCATTAAGAGGCTATCTCTTAATGGAACCATTAAGAATTTTACCAATGAGAAGGTAGAAGAATGTGACATGTGATGATTTACCATTCAGAGGTTAGCTCTTAATCATTCAGACTTGAGGTTAACTCTTAATCATTCAGAGGTTTTAAACCATTAAGATGTAGCATCTGAATGGTCATTAAGAGGCTACCAAACAGCCCCTTAGTCTAGATCCGCCACTGGAGTAGCTAGATTTTGGAAATTGATACACGAACCATGAATCTGTTACCAAATTGTTATATTTGTGGTGCTGGTACAAGATCAAAGTCGTTGTTACTATCATGTTGACATCAATTATTGCAGTTCACGTTGAAGTATTTTTAGAAATGAGTAGAGATTGCAACTTGGATTCATATTATTAACTTAATTATGTTATCTTTTTTTTTTTAGAAATTTGCAACTGTTTCTTTCAGATCTTAGCCTTTTTCTAGCACCTGATTGCAAGACCTTTTATGTATTGGTGGATAATAGACCATGGCTCCAGGACTTGGTGTCACGGCCTGCACACTTGTGGCAGTTAATTGTTAATGGTTACCATGGTTTCATACATGTTTAAAACATACTAAATGTTCATGTTTTTCTTTTCTACATTTAAAATTGTCATGTTTTGTTCTTGATTATGTTTTAAGTCACGAATGTTTCAGCACGCTATACGACTCCCTTTAAATTCTGCTGTCTGGTTATTAATATCGTTTGTTTCCGGCTATATCCCTCCTTGAGTCCAGTGTTCATTCCAGAACTGAAAAGAACTCCCATTACACACTTTGCAGCTGATTCTATCATTAAGATCCATATTAACCTTCAAAAACTCTTTGTTTACTGATGCTACATTTGCCCAAACCCCCGATGCCGCTCTCCTAGAGGGAATAAGATTATTCCTCCCCATGTCACCATGTATAGCCGTAACTACCTTTGCCCATAGTTGGTCCCCCAATGTCTTAAAACGTCACCACCATTTTCCTATTTACCCCATGTTGAATTCTTTGATCCCCCCCCCCCCCCCCCCCCCAATGCTATTTTGACGTTAAAACCTTTTCCCAAGCAACCCACCGGATCTTCCGGTTGTTGTTAGGCCCGCATCACAAGAATCTCCTCCGAATACCTTCTAAAGTGTTTAGTACCCCTACCGGTGCTTTTAGTTATATATACACACATATTTTTAAGCACCGGTGTTTAGTACACCTACCGGTGCTTTTAGTTATATATATACAGACACATTTTTATATGTAGTTTTCTAAAGCAGATATTTTTTAACCACTCATTGACACATTTATTTAAGTAATCGGACGGAATTTATAAGGTTTGGTCGAAATTTGGCTGGCGTCTGTCCAAAATAGGACCGCCATTGACCGCCTAGTGATTAATCGGCCATTAATCAGTGACCTCCGATTAGTGATTAATCGGCGACTAATCGGAGACTAGTCGGGCATGACTAAAACACAATCATAATACACTCAATCATAATTCAAAAATCAAAGTATTTTACATAGTCATACGATCATACCACAGTATCATCTTCCTACGGGAAGATGGTGGGATAAAGTCTATTAAAATCTCGACCAGTCAAACTGATCCCCTCATAATTCCCTTCTGGAAGATCCTGACCACCACCAGTAGATTCACCCGTACGAGAATCATCATGTCGAGCCACATCACCGTGTGACGGCGGTGCATTGTAACTGAAATAACTGCCACCAGGCTGAGAATCTCCTCTGCCACCAACCATAAGCCCCATAGACGGCGCTTGTTCGTTGCTATAATGGGTGTCGGTTATCTGATCTGGAATCTGGACTTCTGCTCGGCAGACCGCCATAGCCCCGATGGAGATGGCTTGAACACCGTCTTCATCGTAGGTTTCGGTTGGAACAACGGTTCGATCTTCAAACGATGAGTATGATCTTATCTTTGACATTGATGGATTGTATTGGTCTTCAAAGTGGTTAGGTTCGGTGAGTAGGTGAGGTTGAGGGTGTTGCTCATGATGAGTGTTTCTGGCTGTTACCGATGTGAATGATGGAGGTGCATCCATTTGTGTAAAAAGAGAAGAAATTGGGAAAGTGAATGTAAGGAGGAATGAAGAAAATGGGGGACTTTATACAGACAAGAATGTAAGAGTCAATTAGTCAAAGTTGGGGGCCATGGAAAGTGGAAGCCTCTCTGGATATTTCGTACTTTTCAACTAGGGAGTTGGTGTTTGACACTTTGACTTCGTCTGGCCTGACTAAGTCTAAATTATTTGCTAAAACTAGTTCACACCACTGTAGTCAATTTACTGAATTTTGAAGTAGTCTATCTACCTCTTAGTTAAAAAACATTTTTATATATACATACATACATATATCTTGTCCTCACTTCTCTGAGGATTTTTTGTATTTGGTGTACCCTTCTTCCTCATGTAAAGTGCGTAAAGATTCGGCTACCTTTCACAAAGGGAAGATCGCCATTGGCAATGGCAGTGGCGAACTCTTGCTCCTCCATAGCCTAGTCATGCAGGTTGTCCAAAAGTTGCATAGTAAAGCGAGAGGTCGCCAATGCCACCGGCTATCTCTAGCAAACATTTTGAACCTCTAACTATTAGGCTAGGGGAAGGAGTGATCAATGGTAGCATTAACGATTTAAAGATCTCTTCCTTGTGATCATAGATATGCTTGCTACCATTTGTGATTAATCTCTCCCACGATACCCTCTCATGCAAAATATTCCCCCTCTAGGTAGGTCTAACAACCAAATAATTCGTGTGTCCTCTCTTGTCGGTCGGTTTGCCGTATTACACATATGAAAGCTACAAAGATGATCATTTCAATCAACCCTTCTCTAGCTAGTGACCAAGTCTGTTTTCGCATGATCTCTCTAGATCTTTAAATCACTCTATGAATCATTGTCCATCTTGTTCTTCTTGGTAGCCCCATCTACGTAATTTCATAAAAGATGAGATTAAACGTGAAATTTTGACTTATAACATGGACTAATTGATTTACGTTAATAACAGTGATATTAGTTTCATATTTATACACGGCCTATTACAATCATTGATTTTTTTTATGGCTCATACTAGCAATCCATTTTAGTTATTTAAACTAAAACCATATAAAGATAAAACGGGTGATATCAATGATACAATAAATGAGATGAGGCTCAACTTTTTTTAGAATAACAAATTTTTTAATTCCTTTCCATCTTTTTTTTTTTTTAGTTTCTGTCGTCTTTGAGACTTGAACCAGGATCATATAATCAAACTAGATCACTAAAAATCAAAACTGCTACTCTTAAAATCTACGTATCGCTCACTTTTTGTCCTATCAAATGAGAAATGGGAAATATGTGAGTTTTAGGAGTAGATTTTAAGGGAAGCGCCACAGAAATCAAAACGGCCACGATTTGTCCTCATCATCCATCTGCGACATCACTGCATGAAGTCTCCCAGAATCGCGTCCAGTTATGCTCACTCCATCATAATCGCCTTCCAAAATATCCCGACCACCTGTATAAGATTCATCACGGCGAGCTGCATCACTGAGACGGTGGGGCTGTTGCATGGTAACTGAATTCACTAGCCGCGGGTTGAGAATTCCCTCTGTCACCTACCATATGTCCCATAGAGGGGCGTGGGTTCGTTGTTATACTAGGTGTCGGTAAGCTCATCTGGAAACTGGATTTCTCTTTCCCGGGCCGCCAATGGAGACTGCGTGAATATGAGCATCATCAAGAGTGCGTTGAACCATCGCTCGGGCGACAGTAGTTCCAGCTTCAAACTGGTCCTCCATGGGTTTTATTTTTGAAACTGATGGATTGTACTCGTCTTCTTCAAATTGTTTAGGTTCGGAAACTTGAGGCCACAGGTGCTGATCGTCAGAGTTCCTAGCAATCAATCACTGATGTAATCTATTGAGTATGAAACGGAATATCGACATAAAAATGATGCGGTAATTCATCAGGTCATGATCGACGTATTAAGTGGCTGTAAATCATCATTTCTTTTGTGGCCAAACATTTTTTTTTTCAAATTTCATTTCAGGTTGGCAAATTTTGTATAACAGGAATATTTTATGTAAAGGTTTTCTTTAATTAGTGATCAAGTCGACATCTATCTATACTATCTATAAAAGGAGAAATCTGAGTGACATAAGAAAAGCTGAGGTGTCAGCCAGAGAGGCTGTCCAACAAGACTTTTCTTATGTCATTATTGCATCATAAAGCCTAATATATAAAATCATTTAAAATTCTGTCTAAACCTCTGCCAGGGTAAACATCTGCTCATTTATCTTCCGTAACGCTTTTAGATCAACAGATGTTTAAGGCTAATTACCAGGAAATTCAAATTCAAAAATGCATGGGAATAAGTAATTAGCAATTAATGCATGTCACTCAGAAACTCCTGTCAATCATCCTTCTTATATAAGACTTTTCTTCTCATTTCCCTCTTCATATTTCATCACGCTTTCATCTTCTCTGATTTTCAAATTTGAAATTTAATCACAATCCGAATTCCGAATTAGAAGCATGTCAATATCAATTGACAGTAACAATCTTAGTTTTGTTAACGATTTGAATCCTGAGAAAGATATGTGGAACATGAAAGCGAGAATTATTCGAAAATGGAATCAGGGTTACATGATGGATCTCATCTTCATTGATAAAAAGGTAATTTGTATCTCTGCTTTTCCGTTTTATTAGAGAATGTAGTGGTGTATGCTAAGAAGATACTTTCTTTAAATGTTCTTCAGGGTGCTAAGATTCAAGCAGGTATTAAGAGTCATCTGATACCTGTTTTTGATGGACAGCTTCAAGAAGATGCTGTTGTGATTCTGTCGAAATTTGGTGTTGGTGAGAATAAAGATTTATATAAAGCATAGTGCAGCCTTATAAAATCAACTTTTATAGATGCACAACAGTTACTCCTATGAGAGATTGGCAAGGTGTTGAGTATGGTTTCAACTTCAGAGCTTATGAAGATATTCTTCAAGGAGAGGCGTTAAACGCTTTGAGTGTTGGTAGTGTATATTTTTGTAATCATGTCTTGCTTGTATAATATTAGAGAGTTTTACTTATATTCTTGTATAATGTGATCATATAGATGTTGCTGGATCTGTGATTTGTTGTGGAGATCTTGAAATCTTTGATCGACCTCCAAAGGAGACTAAGAAGATGAATTTCGATATTGAAGACTTGGAGTAAGTTGTTGTTTACATGTGCAGTCATGTACTGATCATTGTTTGTATTTAACAATGTTAATAAATAAGATGAAGAATGTTGGTATTTAATGTGGGATCATGGTAATGGTAATAAATGAGATATATAGTGTTTGTATGTAATGCTGAATCATGGTAATAAATGAGGTCTACAGTTTATTCTTAGTGAATATATTAGTTAATTTATGGCTCATTTGCTATTTTAATAAATGTCATAATTTTCCTTTGATTTTCTATTTTTATTCATTCAATGTGGTTTTGATATTAGAGATTTGTAAAGAAATGGTCATAAATTAGTCTTTACTATATCGTCATATGAATATTCTTTTCATGTAGGGGTAAGGTTTTGCGGTGTGCTGTGTGGAATGATTATGCTCTGCAGATTAAGGACTTCATTTCTAAAATCCCACCTTATGAGCATGTGATGGCTGTTATACAGCATGGAAAGTGTAAGGAATGGAAAGGTATTTTTGTTACTTTCTGCAAATCATAACTATACTGTTTATTTCTGGCAATATAAATAGGGCTGTAAACGAACCGAACGAACACGAACAAGGCCTTGTTCGTGTTCGTTCGTTAAGGAATTAAATGTGTTCACGAACGGTTCATGAACACTTACCGAACGGGATTTTATGTTCGTGTTCGTTCATTAAGGAAATGAGCGTGTTCGCGAACGGTTCACGAACATAAACGAACACAAATAAATTTGGCGAACGCAGCGAAGGATAAAGATAGATTGCCCAGAGAGTAGCACTCGAACTTGAATCCCTTATTGTGGAACGGAGGTCGATCGTATTCACCGATGTAAATAATGAGAAATGAAAGGGAAATGATGCATAAACAATGTGAAAGTGAGTTTCCTAGTTTCATTGTTAGGGTAATAAAATAAATAAAAGTTTAGTAATATAAAAAGTAAAAATAAAATATAAGAAAGTACAAAGATCTTCAATTAAAACACAAATACATGAACATAAACGAACGCAAATCAACGAATGTTCACGAACACGTTCACGAACACCTTACCGAACGTTCACGAACACAATCGAACGAACGAGACCTCTGTTCATGTTCGTTCATTTAACTAATCGAACGAAATTTCTTGTTCATGTTCGTTCGTTTATTAAACGAACGAACATAAACGAACTTCCCGCCGAACGGTTCACGAACTGTTCGCTGAACGTTCGGTTCGTTTACAGCCCTAAATATAAAGACAGATATACATTAAATATCTATATACTTTTCCATGTAGGTGAATATACTGTTCAAAGTGATAAGTTTGCAACACGAATTTTTCTGAATAAAGAAATTGATGAAGTTAATGAGCTAGGGAGGAGGTAATTTGTCAATGTAATTTCTATTGTATATAGTGTTCAAGTCAAATACTTGGTTTCATGTTATTTGTATACTAATTCTAATCATTTGTGGTATTCAAAAGGCTTATACTGAAGTTTGGACAAGGGAGTGGTTCTACTTCTCAAACAATACTATCGTCTCAGAGTGTTTTTCCACTGCATAAAGAATTTGTAATTGATGGTGTGAAGAAACATGTTGATGAGATTAGTGAGATAGAAAAGGTTTCACATCTTTTTATATAGTTTGGTTATTTGTTTGGTTTGTCACCTGCATGTTTGTCAAACTAGAGATTACAAGTTCATATATTGTTTTTACAGGAAATGTCTTGTGTTGTGGTTGCGACAATTAAGATTGTGCAAGAAGAGTATGATTGGTTTTATGCTACCTGTCGTAAGTGTTTCAAGAATGTGATGGGTAAAAGTGAATACTTGCAGAATGTTGAAAATGTTTCAGATGATATTGTTCGATTGCCTGCGACTTATTTGGTTTGTCCCAAATGTCATAGTGAATGTACATCGATCACCACAAAGTAAGCAATGATGATTATTTAGCGTTATATTTATATAAGTAACATTCTAAGACTGATATTTGAATATAGTTTTGCAGTTTACTTAGTTATTTGTGTATATTTCAGGTTCAAGGTGCAAGTCCGGGTGCAGGATGAGAGTGGTAGTGTTTCTTTTGTTATGTTTGATAGAGATGTTCAGAAGCTTCTTGGATTAGCGGCGAGTGACATAAGAGAGAGGCAGGTTAAGGCCAATGATACTAGATTCCCACATGAGATATTTCGATTGGTTGATAAGAAGGCTGCTTTTAAGATTGATGTTTCAGAGTTCAATCTTTAAAATGACTATCGTGTTTATACTGTGCAAAAAACATGTGATGATCCAGTAATAATTGCTGAGTTGGTTGGTGGAGATAGTAATGGTGATGAAAATACTGATGAGGTAGCATATAAAATTACTCTTTCAATCTATTTCTTTTTCTTTTGAGTTTTAAACACTGGATTCTGCACTTTTTTATATGATATCATATATTATGATCCTTTAGGTTACTCAAGAGGTAGCTGACGTTAAGGATGTTAACCTTTCAGAATCTTCCCAGGTGTCTGTTGAATGAACTTCAAGGGTGAGTATTTAATTTTAAAGTATGTTTAGTATGTTTAAAAAGAGTTCATTATTTTATTAAATGAGATTAATAGTTGTTTTGTGATCTGTTGCAAGGATGTTGTCTCTGTTACGGCCGACTCTTCAGCCGTTGAAGTTGAAAAGGATTCTGGATCAAGTCCCAATGGAAAGCGGATGGCTCAAGATGCTGATGTTGTCAATGTTGGTGAGCTATCCACTAATGTGAGAAGAACCCGGAAGAAGCTGACTAAGGTTAACAATTAGATGCTTATGAAAAACAATTCTTATGAGAGATAAGTCGAAACCACTTATTTTTGAAGAATTCTTGTGGTTTTTATTTATGTCTGTTAACTGTTGTTTTAACAAACTGTGGTTAAAAGTTTGGTTTGTAAGGGCTATAATGATGAATATGGTATGTAATGTCTACGGTTTGAATATCAAGTAAGGTTAACCTTTTGTTTGTTATATAATATTGTTATTATACATTATATACATTTTTGGTGATATTGATTGACTGGATAAGTAGTAGGGTTGTATATTATTGTTAGATTGATGAATGAAAATTTAATCAATTGGTTAGTCGGAAAACTGTTGGGGTCTGAGATACATTAACATCTGTTAGAGGCTAAGCACTGTTATAGCGTGCTAACATCTGTTAACCGCTAAGAACTGTTAAAGATCTGTTAAAGGCTAAGCACTATTATAGCGTGCTTCAACAGACATTATGAGCTGTTGATCATCATTTGTTAAAGATCTTATATTATAGATCTTCTGTTGAATTGTGTAATATTTGTTGGTCCACAGCAGAACTTAGGTTCATCATACATTTGGCTTCATTAGCAGAGGTTCTCTTTAGCAGACCTTTGCTTCAGCAGTCTTTGTCTTAACAGACCTTTTGGTTCATCAGCAGAGTTTGTTTGGCTCATGAGCTGTGGTTGTTTGGTTTAACAGACTTTTCTTTCAACAGCGGTTGTCTTCAACAGACGTTTTGGTTTGCAATGTTTAGCGAAACAGATGTTGAGTTTGTCCCTTTGGTAGGAGCAGATTTTTAAAACACTGTTATTTGTAATTACAAGTTCTATACTATTTTATTAATTTTGAGTCTTATATTTCTTTTTGTTGAGTGACCGGGAAATGTAATGGAAAATAGTAATGTTTAGATGCAAAACATAATAATGTTTGCTAGAAAAATATAAAAAGGTAAAACCACAAAGTTTTGAAAGTATATACTAAGACTACATAACTTCATTCTTAAGTTAGTTTTCAAAGAAGAAATTTGCCCATCAAACATGTCAACTAAAACATAAATTATTAAAGGCTGAAAAGATGTTCAAAGACTATGTCAACAAACTTCAAAGTGTATTTTATCTCCTCTTACAATTTTTTCTTCGACTATCTCAAACCTCAGCTTTTTCCCCACATATATTCCCGTTTCATCCATGATACGCTGCCAGTTTGTATACATGTCACACCCCGATTTCCACGTGTCACCGGTGGGCCCGGTGGGGAGTATCGTGACGTGGTTGGCAACATAATAGTCAAACAACACAATATAAAAATATGCACAGCGGAAGCAATTTAAAAGATATAATACAACCGAATTTAATATTGTAATATCAAATGTCACAATATTCAGAAGTTTATCCACAGACGGATCGGAAACAAAATGGAAACAATAGTTCAACAGACTTTAGGCATCTTAAGCTTGCGAGACTTCTACTGATGTTAAGGAGAAATCCCAGCCAATTACGCTTAGTACCTGCATTTAATCTTTTTGGGAAAATACGTCAGTTTACACTGGTAAATACAATCAACTGACTCATTTTGGAAAATGATTGAAAATTGATTTGGATGCACGTGGCATAAACATTTTTATTTAACTTGGGAGAATTATTTAAATATATAATCTTGTGAACGAATTACATGTTCCTTGTGCGTTCAGTAGCCCGGATCTTGTCTGGGTTAAAGATCAATAGACACACCACATTATTCTTTTGTGCACTGACGGGTGTACGCCTACACCCCGCGCTTAAGTCGTGGCCATTTCGTAAAATGATGCCAAGGATATCCGGGACATGGTCATTAAACCCCCAAAGGCTTTAAGTAACAAGACTGTTTAAACGAGCCGATCAAATTATTCAATTAACCACCCAACGATGGAAGATTTGATGCCCGATCAAACGGTATTCTATATACCGTAACCCAAGCCCGTATAGGGAAAATAAGTTAAAAGTATTTACCTGAGCAAAGTATAATTCACAATAAGCAAATTGCAAGAAGCTTTTACTGGTCCTCCTAATCTGGAACGAAGGTTTATAATAACCTATTAGAATCTAACGGTTCTTTAATTAAGCTTAAACTTAGACCGGTTAGTTTCATTGATACGGTTCGTACGCACTATTAAGCGAAGACCGGATAGAATGTGATTTAGACCCGACAAGTTCAGAGACTTGTTTAATATGGGTATTTCATGCACACTTTGGATTTTGAGATAAAACCGATAAGGTTTGACCCGTGTCGGCTAATTTATGTAAACTTGTTACATAACCGAACCGAACGCGTAATAAGCGTAACGGGTAATAATGAGAGCCATTTACAGGTTTCCTAAGTTAATATGCTCCATATATGTTGTGACATTAGTAAGATATCATTTATTATGTCCGAAATGAATTTAAACACAAACTATGCCCCAAGGGGTAGTTTGGTCATTTTAAAGGTCGTAAAAGAGTTTAAGTGTCAACCTGAGTTACAGGCCTGATGTAATCAGAAAATATACTCAATTTGCTAAGTTATATCAGTAGGTTAAAGTATATACGTGAAATTTATCAATTATAACCAAACTATGCACCGTAGGGGCATTTTGGTAATTTCACATAAGCCGAAAAGCTCAAAACTGAAGTCTGAGTTTAACAACTTTTGCTTACTGTTAAAATGTTATAATTTACCTCAAATATCAGTAGGTATCACCCTTAGTATGTTTAAAATATTTTAGTACATACTATGCGTTAAAAACGCTTAATTAGGCGATTAGAAGCCATTTCCGGGTTTGATACATAAAGCTGATCTTTTTATTATTCCAGAAGACTTAAAATAATTTATTTATCATTTAGGATCAGTAGCAAAAGGTTTGGAGTCGTTTAGATATGTAAAACTCATTTTATGGCCGGTAAGGGCAAAACCGACAATTACCGGATTAAGCCTACGGCTATGAGTTATGCTCAGCCAAAAATTAATTAAAAATATTCAAAAATTCCAAAATAATATATTACATCAGTGGGTAATAAGTTTGATATCAAAAAGTAGGCTTAACTAGGCTATACGCTAATTACGCCGTTTACTTAACATAAAGCTTTCATTTTACGCTAACGAGCATAACTCTTAATCTACACCTCAAACTGATGTCAAACTTTGCATACATGTTTATATATCAGTAATTAAGGTTTCTACTCTTTTACATTTTCAAAAATCACATTTTAAGGTGAAAAGGGCATAATGGTCAACAAATGGGCAATTAAAGGAATCATGCGTATTAATCGGTTAACTAATGAACCATGGTGTATAATCACAGAGGGTTATACTAGCATGTAACCTGGTCTAAATGAAGCTCTTAGGTATTTCTAAAACATACCATAACGGGTCAGAACTGAAAGTCAAAGTATAAGTCAAACTATGTGACTTTCGGTTCCGAACCGGGTCTAAACAGGAAATTGTCGGGTTGAACATGTTTAGACATGTTTCTACATTCATTACTAAGTTATATTAATGATCAAACAGGTTGTATGTGTTCTACATTGCTAATCATGCATAAATTGTAATTTAAACATTCTGTTGACTTTTTATTAGTAAGTTTGACCCGACATTTGACCTAGTTAGAGTGGGAATCAGGGGGAACCCTTTTAAGGGTTTATTACCCACATAATTACCTACTTAAAGGTACTTTTAATTCGAGATTTGACTGAGCCATTATTAATTAATCTCAAAGTCAAACCGTAATTACGACGGTTTGACTTTTAGCTAAATAACTAAGCTAAACTCAATTAAAGAAGGTTAAGCAAACTTACAAGAGTCCTATGAACGATTTGTGATCACTTGAGAGGGGTCTTGAGCTCCAGAAATGATCAGGAAGTGCAAGAGAAGATGTGAAGAACTTGTTGCAAACTAATGGCTTTATATAGTGATTTAATCACCATAAGAAGTTGACACACAAGTCTACACCTCACCACAACTGATCAACAAGTGTTCCTAGTGCTTAGGGGGTGCCTAGGGGTCGCCCTTTATGTGAAAAATCGGATAAAATCGAGCAGAATGAAAAAGGCAGGCAAGATCCAAACATTTTCGGAGCTGGTAGTCCCTCGCGTGGCGCGAAGGACCCCCCCTGGGCTTCGCGTGGCGCGAGGCCTCCTCTGCACAAAATCAGAATTTGTGATTTATTGCGTTTTGATCCTTGGCTCTTCAAACTTCGTTTAGACACTTGTTTCTTGCATCTTGAACCCTCCAACTTGATTTATAAGGGCTTTAAAACATATACCCACTTTGTTAAGTCCCCGGTTAACTTTATTGTTACCCGAAAAGTCCTAACTTTCAACGTTTACGCTTTAACCCTTCGCACACGAATTTGATCATAACTTTCTCATACGATAACGAAACTTTACGAAATTTATATCATGCATTCTAGTGAGCATAATTAACAGTTACAAAGCCTCGGGTTTGTCAAAAGGTCACTCAGAGGTATAACTTAAACATGTTGACACATTTAACCCCTGTAGTTTGTAATCTCTCACTTTTAGCTTCGCATGATCCATGATTTATTCGTTTGACGCTATAAACATCATGTAGGGTTAATGTACAATATATCTATTCACTGTTAACATTTAGAACTCGTATTTTCACATACTTTTCATGATTGTCAACTTTAGTCCTTTCAGAACATTCTTTCACACGTTCAAACATATGACACGTGTTAACCCATTATAGGACGTGAATTTTCGAGGTGTTACATCCTCACCCCCTTAAAATAAATCTCGACCCGAGATTTACTGAAATAAATAGGGGTACTTTTCTTTCATCGTGGATTCAACCTCCCACGTGAATTCGGGACCTCTACGGGCATCCCATTTTACCTTCATAATAGGTACATGCTTCCTTCGAAGCTTCTTAACCTGTCGATCTTCAATCGACAAAGGTTTTTCCACAAATTTTAAGCTCTCATCTATATGCACATCTGTATGTGGTATAACCAGTGATTCATTAGCGAAGCACTTCTTCAGATTGCAGATGTGGAACACATTGTGAATTCCACTGAGCTCTTCAGGTAAGTTTAACTTATAGGCAACTGACCCGACACGTTCGATAACCTCGAAAGGTCCTATGTATCTCGGGCTTAGCTTGCCTTTCTTACCAAATCGCATCACTCCCTTCCAGGGTGATACTTTAAGCAACACTTTGTCGCCTACTTCGAAGTTAAAAGCTTTACGCTTTGGATCAGCGTAGCTTTTCTGCCTATCTCGGGCAGCTTTGAGACGGTCACGAATCTGGACAATCTTGTCCGTCGTCTCGAACACTATCTCCGGTCCTGATAATTGGACATCTCCAACTTCCGCCCAACAAACGGGCGTTCTACACTTTCTACCGTATAATGCCTCAAAAGGCGCAACCTTAATGCTGGTATGGTAGCTATTGTTGTAGGAGAATTCGATTAACTGTAGATGTTTATCCCAACTACCACCCAAATCGATCACACATGCACGTAGCATGTCTTCCAGATTTTGAATAGTACGCTCACTCTGACCGTCTGTCTGAGGATGGTAAGCCGTACTAAAATTCAAACGCGTGCCCAAAGATTGTTGGAAACTTTTCCAAAAATGTGACGTGTATCTAGTATCTCTGTCAGAGATAATAGACACAGGTATGCCATGTAAGGCTACAATCTTATCCACGTATAACTGGGCTAACATGTCGGAGCTGTAAGTCTCCTTGATGGGTAAGAAATGTGCTGACTTAGTCAGTCTGTCAACTATCACCCATATTATATCATTGCCTTTCCTTGTCTTAGGTAACTTGGTAATAAAATCCATAGTTACCATTTCCCACTTCCACGTAGGAAGTTCAGGCTGTTGTAGCAAGCCTGACGGTTTTTGATGTTCTGCTTTGACTTGCGCACAAGTCAAGCACTTAGCTACATAGGCAGCTACAGACTTTTTCAAGCCTATCCACCAATAATTTGCCTTTATATCCTGGTACATCTTATCAGCTCCAGGGTGAACGGAGTATTTGGAACTATGGGCTTCCTGGAGGATGACATCTCGAAGTCCTCCATAAATTGGAACCCATATTCGTCCATTTAATCTTAGAATTCCGTCCTTGCTAAGAGTTAACTGCTCCTCACTTACTCCTAGCTTTTCGTTAGGATAGTTAGCTTCCAACACAGCTTCCTTCTGTGCAGCTAACAACCTATCAGTCAAACTGTTCTTTATCTCCATGCGCTTGGCATTGATTCGGATGGGTTTCACCCTTTCCTTTCGACTCAAGGCATCGGCGACTACATTTGCCTTACCGGGATGATATCTGATTTCACAATCATAATCATTTAAAGTTTCCATCCAACGGCGTTGCCTCATGTTTAAATCCTTCTGATTAAACAGGTGCTGGAGGCTCTTGTGATCAGAATAGATCACACACTTGATTCCATATAGATAATGCCTCCACAGTTTTAGTGCGAATACAACGGCACCCAACTCTAAGTCGTGGGTGGTGTAATTCTTTTCATGCACCTTTAACTGTCTTGATGCATAGGCAATAACCTTGCCTTTCTGCATAAGCACACACCCCATGCCAGTGTGCGATGCATCGCAGTAAACCACAAAATCTTCTATTCCACCTGGCAATGTCAGTACCGGGGCGTTGCTCAACTTTTGCTTCAGAATATCAAAGGATTCTTTCTGCTTAGGGCCCCAAACGAACTTTACTTTCTTCTTGGTCAAGGAAGTTAGGGGCGCAGCAATCCTTGAAAAATTTTCGATGAAACGCCTGTAATATCCTGCCAATCCCAGGAAGCTACGAATCTCCGTAGGCGTCTTTGGCTCTTGCCAGTTCATAACAGCTTCAACCTTAGCGGGATCCACTTGGATACCACGCTCGCTAACCACATGTCCAAGAAATTGGACTTCACGAAGCCAAAATTCACACTTGGAGAATTTGGCATAGAGTATCTCCTGATGTAGAAGTTTGAGAATACAGCGAAGGTGTTTCTCATGGTCAGCTTGATTCTTCGAATATATAAGAATGTCGTCGATGAACACGATGACGAATTTATCTAAGTACGGCTTGCAAACGCGATTCATGAGATCCATGAACGCGGCAGGTGCATTAGTGAGCCCAAAAGGCATCACTAGGAACTCGTAATGACCATAACGAGTCCTAAATGCTGTTTTATGCACGTCTTCATCTCTAACCTTTAGTTGATGGTAGCCTGACCTCAAGTCAATCTTTGAGAAATAACTTGCTCCTTGCAATTGATCGAACAAATCGTCGATCCTGGGTAAAGGATACCTATTCTTGATCGTGACCTTATTAAGCTCACGATAATCGATGCACAGACGCATCGATCCATCCTTCTTCTTGACAAACAGGACTGGTGCTCCCCATGGAGACGAACTAGGTTTAATGAAACCTTTAGCTAGCAGTTCATCCAGTTGCGTCCTTAATTCCTTCATTTCCGTGGGTGCCAACCTATAGGGTGCTCTAGCAACTGGTGCTGCTCCGGGGATGATATCAATCCTGAATTCCACTTGCCTATCTGGTGGCAAACCAGGTAGTTCTTCCGGAAAAACTTCAGGGTATTCAGCAATGACTGGGATGTCTTCTATCTTCGGTTTAGGTTCATCGATAATCACTTGTGCCATGTAGATGACACAACCCTTCTTTAAACATTTTGAAGCCTTGAGCATAGTCGCTTGCTCAGGCAGCCCATACTGGGTATCTCCCCGAATGGTAAGTGATTCACCAGACGGAGTCTTTATTACCACTTGTTTCTTGTTACAGACAATTTGGGCCTGGTTATGAGATAACCAGTCCATACCCAGAACTATGTCAAAACCGACCAACTTAAAGGGAAGTAGAGACAGAGGAAAAGAATGGTTCTTAATGGATATAACACATCCATCTAACACAGTTGAGACGGCTTCTAAGGTGCCATCTGCTAACTCTACCTCATAATTTATACTCAAGGTTTTGACAGGTAAATTCAGCAATTTGCAAAATTTATGATCTACATACGACTTATCAGCGCCTGAATCAAATAGTACTCTTGCATAGACATCATTTACAAGGAAAGTACCTGTAATCACATTGTCGTCTAGAACCGCTTCCTTTGCGTCCATTCTGAAGACTCTCGCATTAGTCTTCTTGGCCTCTTCAGGCTTCTTTGCGTATTTCGGGCAGTTGGTCTTAATGTGCCGCTTTTCATTGCAATGGTAGCACGTTGCGTCTTTCATCTTCTTGCAATCCAAGGTTTTGTGATCCGTGGACTTGCATATACCACAAGCAAAGGTTTTTGACTGAGTCTGCGAGTTCGACTCGAGTCTGCACTTTCCAAAGTGCTGTTTCTTGCAAATCTTGCACTTGGGCTTCTTACCAGAATGATGCCCATCTTTCCTTGACTCGGATCCTTTCTTGTTGTCACCGTTCCCACGGTGCTTCTTGTTCGATCTCCGTGAACTATCATCTTCATGTTTTCTCTTCTCAGCCTCCTTATTCCTCAGCGATCTTTGCCTGACCGCATCCAAGGTGAGGGACAAGGATATGCCAGCTACAGATCTAAAAGTAGCTGGCCGAGAAGCCTTCACGCTTGCCTTGATTTCCGGGGCTAAACCACCGATAAAACGAGCTATTCTTTTTGGTTCTGGGGTCACCAGATAAGGAACCAACCGGGACATTGTGTTGAAGCTCGTTAGGTAAGCTTGACAGTCAAGGTTTGTCATCACCAATGATAGAAAATCAGACTCTATCTTCTCCACCTCGTGCTGAGGGCAGTAATTTTCCCTGATAAGGGTAACAAATTGATCCCATGACATGTTGTACAATGGGATTTTCCCGGTGGCTTGAATCAATGATCTCCACCATGCTAAAGCTTCACCCTTAAAAAACTGCGACACAAACTTGACTACATCCCTCTCAGCGCATCCGCTGATATCCACAACCGTGTCCATCTCATCCAGCCACGTCATACAGTCAATGGCTCCTTTCTCCCCAGTGAAATCCTGGGGTTTGTAGGAAACAAAATATTTATAAGAGCAACCCTTGTCACGGGGTCCCTGGTTTAGTACAACCTGCTGAGATGGAACACTGTGGTGGTTCGAGGAGTGTCGATCATCATCTTTCTTCGGTTCGTCCTTCTTGGACGGTGGCTTTGAAGGCTGTGTAGATAGGGTCCTACTACGAGTCCCACTATACTCTTCGTACTGCCGTTCCAATGCCTTTGTAACTGCGTCGTCGACCAACGCTTTTAATTCAGCACCCGTTAAATTAATCCGGGCGTTATCAATGTTCTCCACTGGATGACTATTTATCTCGTCTGAGTTAGCCATTTTAATTGAACTGTTACAGAAAACAAGGACAATAGTTTATTTGGGAGTTTATTATGGAATTGCCCCTTAGGGTAATTCATCAACCACGGTAACAGAGACCATATTTGGTTAATTTATTAATCGTATTTATTTAGGATTTCTATCATAATTTATCCTAATTATAAAACAATAACAGTTTTATTTGTGGCACAAAAGGCCTAGTCACAAGGACATTTTTAATTTATAAGCTATGATTTCAGAGAATCAAAGCATGAAGGTTTGAACCTAGTTCGTTACCTTTATCTGACAGGGAGTCATCGCTACCACTGTCTTTTGTCTCATATGGAAATGAGCAGGGCCCGTAGGCGTTTTATTACCACGTATGGTCAAAATATGATCATCTTAATTGATGACCTAAACCCATGATTCAGAGATCATAAAATTGGGTTAGGAATCTTTTGAAGAATCCAATAATAAGAATGACGTGTGTGATTTTAATGAATCACGTCTGCCAGGAGTGTTAACATATTTACAGATGTTAACAGGGATTTGAATCTTTTGAACAGGTCTTACCATCTTGGCCCGGCCTTATAATGACCCGAAGGCTAGGTTTCACTCTTTAAGATCCTTATTTAAAATTTACATAGGCAGATATTTATTAAAAAGGAATGATTTTTGATTTATTTATTTCATATATAATATTTATGCATATAATAGCAAGATGAAATTTATAAACATAACATTCCCTTAATTATCAAGATTACATGTTGCCCTAAATGGGACTTTTTAACAAACAACTTACCCACGCAGGGGTTTAAACAAGTACTTACCCACGCAGGGGCTTAATAACACACATACCCACGCAGGGGCTTAATAACATAATAGTCCACACAGGGACTTACACAAATAACATACCCTCGTAAGGGTTTACAGAAAGATAGACCCACGCAGGGGTCAAAACAAACAAGCATACCCACGCAGGGGTTTATACAGCAAGACTGGCCCACCTAGGGGCTCAACAACAAATGGAAGGATTCAGCGGTCCTTCTTGCTCTTCCCTTTAATCAGGCTCGTTAATCCTTGGAAGAAAGTTTGTCGCTCCCTTCGTTCCCTGTGAAACTCTCGCTCTACATGGTCCAACCTTTGCAGAATTTCTTAACGCTCTGGTGGGGAGAACCTTGGTGGTTGCGACTGTTGCCTGATAATAGGTCTTGGAGGTATTTGGTACCCATGTGTTGGGTACCCTACTCCCCATGGATCTCCGTAGGGTCCTTGGGTGTTGTAGTTCGCCGCTACCATGTAGGGGTCGGCCTCTGCGTAACCATAATTGTGGTGAGTCGGCGGTTCAAACGGGTTGTATGCCATAGAACCCGTGTATGCTGGAATTGGATTGTCAAAACCCATAGGCGGTGGTTGCGGTGCAACCGGGTGTGAGGGTCCTCCCATTTGTGGGTCCTCCTGATGTGGCGGGTAATGGCTGCCACTTGATTGACGCGGAGAGCTAAAGTGAAAGTCTCCTGCTCGCGCAGACATACGCGCTCCGGTTCTCCTACGCCTTGGCGGTTGTGGAGGTGCCGGCTGAACTGGTGGCGGTGGAGGCGGTGGCGTAACTGCCACAAACCGTGAATCCACAGAGGGATCCTGTTGCTGCTGTTGCTGCTGCTGAGGCGGTGAATGGCGAGGAGGTGTATAGTACCATTCGTGCCTGGTAAACATAGCTTGAAAGCTATCTGGACCAACATAGGGTGATCCGTGGAAAGAAGATCCGTCAGAGATCTCTATCGGGTGGTTTGGTGTACCACTGGCTGGCTCGACGGGGTCTGTGTCCTCGTCCATATCGTCCGCGTGATCACCTGAGAAATGGTCATCTGGCCCCAGTGGGTTAAAACCCGCTGGTTCTGGTATGAAATTGGCCGGGTTAAACCGGCCCCTGAAGACAGGTGTAGGGTCTCCAAAAGAGTGGTGCGATAAGGATCGCTGTAACGGTATGTAGGACGGTAGAGGGTTGTTGGGCTCATACTCCGGTTGTGGCACATAAGGGTTATGGACAGGAGGTGTTGAGCTGTGCGAAACCGACCGTCTTGCCGGCTCGAAGAGGTTCCTCCGGTTCTGCCGGGGATCGTCACTCTCTGTGGTCGAAGGAGCTCGCACATTCTAAGGTCCTGCCACGTTGTCATTGGGGGCGGTGATTGGCCCCTTTCCACGTCCTCTTCTTCTAAAGAATCTTGGCGGCATTTTGTTAATCCTGTCAATATAGCATGAGATAACAACAACAATATATAAAAATTAAAGGACAAAACAAAAACCAAACAAGGTAGAATTTGTCCTATGTTATTTGTCTAGACTCGAAAGTTTAGATATGTGCAATTGTGTAACTGAGATTAAACACAAAAGGCTAGTGTTTAATTCACTCAGTGTTGGCTCTGATACCAACCTGTCACACCCCGATTTCCACGTGTCACCGGTGGGCCCGGTGGGGAGTATCGTGACGTGGTTGGCAACATAATAGTCAAACAACACAATATAAAAATATGCACAGCGGAAGCAATTTAAAAGATATAATACAACCGAATTTAATATTGTAATATCAAATGTCACAATATTCGGAAGTTTATCCACAGACGGATCGGAAACAAAATGGAAACAATAGTTCAACAGACTTTAGGCATCTTAAGCTTGCGAGACTTCTACTGATGCTAAGGAGAAATCCCAGCCAATTACGCTTAGTACCTGCATTTAATCTTTTTGGGAAAATACGTCAGTTTACACTGGTAAATACAATCAACTGACTCATTTTGGAAAATGATTGAAAATTGATTTGGATGCACGTGGCATAAACATTTTTATTTAACTTGGGAGAATTATTTAAATATATAATCTTGTGAACGAATTACATGTTCCTTGTGCGTTCAGTAGCCCGGATCTTGTCCGGGTTAAAGATCAATAGACACACCACATTATTCTTTTGTGCACTGACGGGTGTACGCCTACACCCCGCGCTTAAGTCGTGGCCATTTCGTAAAATGATGCCAAGGATATCCGGGACATGGTCATTAACCCCCCAAAGGCTTTAAGTAACAAGACTGTTTAAACGAGCCGATCAAATTATTCAATTAACCACCCAACGATGGAAGATTTGATGCCCGATCAAGCGGTATTCTATATACCGTAACCCAAGCCCGTATAGGGAAAATAAGTTAAAAGTATTTACCTGAGCAAAGTATAATTCACAATAAGCAAATTGCAAGTAGCTTTTACTGGTCCTCCTAATCTGGAACGAAGGTTTTTAATAACCTATTAGAATCTAACGGTTCTTTAATTAAGCTTAAACTTAGACCGGTTAGTTTCAATGATACGGTTCGTACGCACTATTAAGCGAAGACCGGATAGAATGTGATTTAGACCCGACAAGTTCAGAGACTTGTTTAATATGGCTATTTCAGGCACACTCTGGATTTTGAGATAAAACCGATAAGGTTTGACCCGTGTCGGCTAATTTATGTAAACTTGTTACATAACCGAACCGAACGCGTAATAAGCGTAACGGGTAATAATGAGAGCCATTTACAGGTTTCCTAAGTTAATATGCTCCATATATGTTGTGACATCAGTAAGATATCATTTATTATGCCCGAAATGAATTTAAACACAAACTATGCCCCAAGGGGTAGTTTGGTCATTTTAAAGGTCGTAAAAGAGTTTAAGTGTCAACCTGAGTTACAAGCCTGATGTAATCAGCAAATATACTCAATTTTCTAAGTTATATCAGTAGGTTAAAGTATATACGTGAAATTTATCAATTATAACCAAACTATGCACCGTAGGGGCATTTTGGTAATTTCACATAAGCCGAAAAGCTCAAAACTGAAGTCTGAGTTTAACAACTTTTGCTTACTGTTAAAATGTTATAATTTACCTCAAATATCAGTAGGTATCACCCTTAGTATGTTTAAAATATTTTAGTACATACTATGCGTTAAAAACGCTTAATTAGGCGATTAGAAGCCATTTCCGGGTTTGATACATAAAGCTGATATTTTTATTATTCCAGAAGGCTTAAAATAATTTATTTATCATTTAGGATCAGTAGCAAAAGGTTTGGAGTCGTTTAGATATGTAAAACTCATTTTATGGCCGGTAAGGGCAAAACCGACAATTACCGGATTAAGCCTACGACTATGAGTTATGCTCAGCCAAAAATTAATTAAAAATCTTCAAAAATTCCAAAATAATATATTACATCAGTGGGTAATAAGTTTGATATCAAAAAGTAGGCTTAACTAGGCTATACGCTAATTACGCCGTTTACTTAACATAAAGCTTTCATTTTACGCTAAGGGGTCGCCCTTTATGTGAAAAATCGGATAAAATCGAGCAGAATGAAAAAGGCAGGCAAGAACCCAACATTTTCGGAGCTGGTAGTCCCTCGCGTGGCGCGAAGGACCCCCCCGGGCTTCGCGTGGCGCGAGGCCTCCTCTGCACAAAATCAGAATTTGTGATTTATTGCGTTTTGATCCTTGGCTCTTCAAACTTCGTTTAGACACTTGTTTCTTGCATCTTGAACCCTCCAACTTGATTTATAAGGGCTTTAAAACATATACCCACTTTGTTAAGTCCCCGGTTAACTTTATTGTTACCCGAAAAGTCCTAACTTTCAACGTTTACGCTTTAACCCTTCGCACACGAATTTGATCATAACTTTCTCATACGATAATGAAACTTTACGAAATTTATATCGTGCATTCTAGTGAGCATAATTAACAGTTACAAAGCCTCGGGTTTGTCAAAAGGTCACTCAGAGGTATAACTTAAACATGTTGACACATTTAACCCCTGTAGTTTGTAATCTCTCACTTTTAGCTTCGCATGATCCATGATTTATTCGTTTGACGCTATAAACATCATGTAGGGTTAATGTACAATATATCTATTCACTGTTGACATTTAGAACTCATATTTTCACATACTTTTTATGATTATCAACTTTAGTCCTTTCAGAACATTCTTTCACACGTTCAAACATATGACACGTGTTAACCCATTATAGGACGTGAATTTTCGAGGTGTTACAATACATCACTAGATGGTTGTTGTCGTCAGGTCTTCTAGGATCTCTCCTAACAACCAACTGTACCAAAAACTTCACATGACCAAATGACAGCACAGCTCTACGGTAGTCATTTAGCTGGTGTTCTCGAACAAAGTTCCTCGGTATTGCCTGTAAAGGAAAATTCTTTCTTTAGTTATTCATTCAAAACAACATATACTTTAAGTAATAACAGATAGATCCAACATTATAAGTAAAATCAACCATATTAAAAGTAGATATGTAAATACCAAGTTGTGTGTCTCTAAAACATGGTATTCAAACTGTTTTTTATAATGTGGACGCTTTTTGCAGTGTTGGTGATTGGTACGGCTGCAGTGATGTTTAGTCTCCCCGTGAAGTCCAATCCCGTCTTTGTTAAAAACCTTCACAGTGAAGTTAAAGTCGTCTTCAGGAGTACTTCCCATCAATTGAAACAACAGTTGGCAGCTTTCCTCAATGTCATTTTCGAAGCAAAAAGTTATCCATCCTGGTCCCATAAAACCAGCAGCCAACCCCTTTTTGTTTTCAGGAGAGAAAACATAATACACATCAACTTTACTACCCTGCTTTGGTCCATGTACTTTTGCAACCAAGTTATCAATTTTTAATCTCCTCTCCGACAACAGCTTCAGCAAATTGTGTGGTAAATGCTATAATTTTCATACATTTCAGAAATGTCATATTAGATTTTATATAGAATACAAAATATAAATTAGAAGTTTTTCTAACAGTCCAAAAGATACACTGGCAATATATAAAAATAAGGTAGCAATTTTTAACCTGCTTGCAATATGTTTCTTCTTCAGCCTGTATCAAGCAACCATGAACATAATCTCTGTTCGAGCCATCGTTTCTAATCTCCAATCCCTCATTGTTCAAAACATTTATCTCAAATTTTACTTCCTTCAATTTTTTAAACACAGCATGTCTATGTTGTTATTTCTATAAGTTTCAACAAACCGAGTCCATTCTGGCCCGTTTATCCTCTTACTTTTATGACCGATGCTCTGTACTGCAATGTTATACTTAAAACCCGTATAATCAACCAACTTTATTACTTCACACTTTCTTGGTAATTGGTTACTCATTATCCTTGGAAGTACCTATGTATATAAAATACACAACATTTAATATATCTTTAATTTTATAAATACAGTTTTTAGCATACAATTGTGATTTGAGCTAATTTGTTCTAAGAATATAGCTTACCAATCCCTCATTTAGGTATGTCAATTCAGAGACATTGATAATTATCATAAACTCCATCTGAAAGTAAAAAATACAATAACAATTAAATACTAAAACATAAAATCAATTGTATCCGAAAAACATTCTATTTAAGGTATAAAAAAATATCCAACACTCTGTAGGACCAAACTTATATGTTGTGTACTTCAATATGGTCCCTACAACCAACAATATGAATCTAACACTGTGTAAGATCAAATTTATATTCTTGTATAATAAAAAAGTATTATATGGCAATAAAGTTTTCAAATATCCATGTTTGTGTCAACTTCAAACTTCAGTTTTTTTTCAGCAGCCAAGGCTATATTCACTTACAAATCAGACATATGAGTACTATAAACTGATTGCAGAATATTTTATCAAAATTAATATTGATAGAACAAATGTATCAACACTACATGGCAGTTCATACAATAATTCTAAAACCATTCGTAAAATTTACAACCAAATATTTATGAAACAATAATATTTCAGATTGTTATTTAGATGGAATGAATCAAAATGTAACTAAATAGGTTGATATAAATCTTGTTATAAAATAAAGAAAACAAGTTCATATAAGTTTATCTATTTTAACATCAGTAGATTATGATTTTGATGTTTATATAATTTGAAATGAGGAAACTGAAAGGAACATGTCAAAGCATACCTGTAAAATACACAAGAGAACAAAAAAAATACCTGATCTAAAAATTTAAACTTCTGATCGTCAAGTCTGAAGAAGAAGAAACTGTAGAGTTTTTTCGCCGGAGAAGAAGATGTGAGATTGTATTGGGATTGTTGAAAGTAAGATATTTATCTATTAACTTGTAATTGTTTAGTTATTTAACTTATAATAATCTTTAATATCGGGATTTAAAAACTATTTTTAATTATATAAATATATTAAATTAATAGATAAGTTTTTCGTATTTAACATTAAATTTATAGTCAAGCAGTGGTTACTGCTGTGCAAAAATTGTCCCGTTTTAATGTAAAAGGGGGTAAAGTATAAATTTTACAAAACTTAATTTCAACCAACCAGTGTAAATGTAACATCTGTATTAACTCCACTTAATATACTTTTCATCACCATTATTGAATATATGCTCTAGAAAACATATTCGGAAGTTTTCTCAAATAACTTTCTTATCAAAATCGGCAAGGTTCTATTGCATAATATAGATTACACGCTATAAAACCAAGTATTGTTTCTTTGAATTTATTGTTTGTATTATAAATATTAGATTAATCATTATTTGATGTTATGAGTATGTATTTGTCACTGACGGCGTTTCATATTCTTTGTTGAAGCAATAACAGTTGCTGTAATCCGGTGTATTTTTATCGATTAAGTACTGCATTAACTTAAATGAAGTTACTAATAGCATTCTCTGTCACAATTTGTGCATGCATCTTCGTGATGTTGTCTTCTACATTACGATTGATAAATCAACCATATAATTTTTGGTTGATGCTCATTTGCTTAACTGTTGTGAGAGATGATGATTTTCGTTTTGTGCTTTGTTTGTATAATACCTTAAGTGTGTGATTATACAAATAGTCCTGTTAATATTTGGTACTTTTGTTTTTTAAGTGCTGATTTAGTTTAAGGGATGTTAGTGATGTCTATTTTATAATGTTGTTTGTCTATGACTTTTGTTGGATGTTGTTCATCTTTATAACTTGTAAGTTTAAATTGTTTATTGCAGATATGAATCTATCCAATCAAACACCATCATTTTTACAATTCCTTAATGAAGATGATTTTATATTTTTGGTATGTTTTTTAACTTTCTTGCTACTATTAGGATTCTATGTTAAGTTTTGATGTAAGATGTTTGTTAACTACTGTTGCAGAATATACCACTTGATTTTGAGACTCTGTTGTAGGGCAAGGAGGTCCCGTACGGTCGAATTGTAGAGTTACTTGATGGTGACAAATCATGGTTAGTACGAGTAAGGAAGAGAGATGATCATTGTATATTTACGGATGGATGGACAAAGTTTGTTAGAGATTGTTGTTTGAAAACGAAAGATGTTGTATTGGTGAAAGCTATTGGACGTTTGTCATTCGTTGTCTCATGTTTTAAAGAAAATGTCTACGAGAACTCTTACATTTCAGCAAATATTAGACCTGAACTTGGCATGACTGTAAGTAACGATATATTATTTTGTTACTTACTGTAAACAATTTTTGCTAGCTCAACAACTTGCTAACATATGTTTGCCCTTTTAACGTCTGTTTCCTTATAATCTTAACATCTGTTGACTAACCTTTTTAACTTCTGTTGACTAAGTCTTTTAACCTTGGTTAACTAACATATGATATTTAAGATCTGTCCACGTTGCAACCTCTGCTGGACATAATGGATGACAGTTGTTACGAAACCTCTGTTGGATAGCAACAGAGGTATGTAATAGTTGATAGCTAAACAGTGGTTAGGTTGTGTGTAAATACTCTAACTACTGTTGACTAACCCTGTTGAGTAATTCTCATTTTAACTTTTGTTGACTAATCCGTTGTAACTTCTGTTGCTCATTAGTTCATATCAAATTTATAAGTCTGCACTAAATATTCCTTTGCTTCTTCTATAGCTAATTGCCGACAAATTTTGGAAACAATTCTATGGTAAAAATTACGAGTATGGGATGACAACTATTTATGTTGGCGAAAGGTTTTGGAATGTGATGATGAAAGGATGGACTGATGGATGCGGATTTACTGATGGATGGTTAAAATTGATTGAAGAAGTTCCCATAGCAGTTGAATCTTGGTTGGTTTTCACCATGATTGCATCTAAAACGTTTGAGCTTTCCGTTTTCCATTCCGAGACTGGAACAGAGGTTTCCTTCAAGAAAGGTGATGTTGTTGTTTTGGATGATTCAGTTTATGGAGATGATGGGTTTGATTTATTGGCTGCGGTATAAAATTTTGATGATAAAATACATTGTTTGATAACATGATGGTGATAAGTAACTTTTATTATATTATGCTAATAACTTTTGAAATCTTATTTTGTAGGCTAAATACAAACAGGTTTTGGATTCCGGGGAAGTTGCTTTAGATGATGAGGATACTGGAGCTTCGGTTGGTAATTCTAAGCAGTTTACGAGTTTTGAGGATATTTTTAATGTACATATACACATGTAATATTTATATATTATTATGATTTAAAATATGGTTTCTTATATATGATCCTTCTTATAAATATAGTTTGCTGATGATGGGCTATTTGATTAAAAGATTGCGCGTCCGGTTGATGAGACAGATGTTAAAAATGCTGTAAATTTATAATTTCCTACGCATATATTTTATTGTATAATAAGTATAAGAAGGTTTTTTTAAATTTTGTTGTAGCCTGAAAATCATTCTGTAAAAATAGCTGATGATGTTAACGATCCTCAACTACAGTCTAAAGATTTTCCTGTTCGTGACATTTCTGCCTCTTCAAGTGTTGTATCTAATGTAAGCGTTTATTAGTTTTATACTGTCTATTTTATTATTGTCTCAATATATTGATATTCTTCTGTATGATTGAGTCTTAAACTTCAAAGCTGAGTTGAGAAGATAGTTTGTGTTGATAAAGAAAGTTATAAAATTTCAAGAATTTAGAGTTGTTATATTCTAAATTAATTTACTTAGGTTGAAAAGATGCACAAACTTCGTGGCAAGACAATTGTAGAGGATAACCAAGCTGTTAATAGACCGTGTAAAGTTCAAAAGATTCGTTTAGTATCATCCACTTCAGAATCAGTCTTACACTTCACCACACATGCTGAAGACAGACTTGTAAGCTTTTACAGTCGTTGCTTTGTTTCGTTATTTCAACAATTTCAGTTATATATCAATATTTTATAAAATTCACTATTCAATTTTCTGTTTTTTAGCATCTGCCATCAGATGTATCTTCTGCGTTGGATCTGCATACTGATAATCCTAAGCCTATCAAGATCCAGAATCTCAAATGTGAGTACAGGAACTGTTTACAACATCTAAAAAAACCAATACTGGATTCAACTACGCTGCTGTTGGATGGTCTTCTTATCTGAGATCTTGCAATATTGCTTTTGGTGATGAACTTTCGTTAAAGTTTCACAAGTCTACTCAATTGCTGAAGTTAAAAAAAGTTGTGCATATCGTGACAAAGATAAAGTCCTCTTAGTTTCATGTCATGATTGTTTGTGGTTGTACATTTGGTTCGTTGGTGGTACTAATTTTGCTTCTTAGACATGTTCTATATGTAGTTATGTCTATAAACAGGTTTCATTGTCAATGGGTGGGTGCTACTTTTTTTTTGGATAGGACAATGGAAATACTCATATGTATCTTATATATTAACTGATGATGCATGTCTATAGTTGTCTTTTAGCTATAATAGATAAAACGTTTTGGTACCATATCTATACACATATCTATATGTTCTATCAATATGTGTTATGCATGGTTTTCTAAGAAACGACCCGTGTTTGCACACGGGTCTTACCGCTAGTACTATATAATAAAAGAAACCAT